>BGPR01026881.1:0-21169 GCA_013235015.1 Araneus ventricosus | reverse complement strand
GTCCTGATTCCATGGTCAACGCTGTGCACGTACTGCTAGTTAACTACAAAACAATCTTGAAGCTAAGTTAATCCAGGAGCTGTACATGAAACTGCCAAAAGGCTGTCAGGATTATGGCACTTTTACAAACCAATGGAAGCTCTCACATAGTATAGCATTAATATAAATGAATTTCGAATTTACCGAAATGTAAACACAACCCAGATAGCAATTTTAGGGGTCTATTCTGGTACCCCCGGTTGGGTTGGGAGAGGTCACTTTTCCCGCTGGTTAAGAGCGGAAAAAGTGACGTCTCCCAACCCAACCGGGGGTACCAGAATATACCCGTTAGTTTGCAGCAATCTTGCTCTGCATATCTGCAGCAAGTTTGACACGGCAAGAGTGCAAGCTTGAAACAAGTTATTGCAAACGAGTTAGTCACCACATGTCGAACTTGCTGTAAGCTTATTGCGTCAAACTATAGCAAGAACGGTGTACGCAGACAAACCTTGGATTCGAACCCCTGACAACCCACTTCATAGCCAGTCGCTTTAGCCACTCAAGCCAGCGGAACTCTGAGAGGAGAAGCTAGATTGCGCTAATACATCGGTGCATCTACACGTTTTATTTTAAACTGTTTTCTGATTTCATTTTTTTTTAATTTTGAGTTGAGAATATGATTTGAAGTCAAAGAGAGAGCAATTTTCGCTAGTAATTACGTTTTGCTAGTAGAATAAATTATGAAATTAGGGTTCAAAAGTAATTACTTTTAAAAGTATGGGACGAAATATAAGTTATTATTTTTCAGCAAACATTGACTTTTCTTAGGTTTAATTTTGTTTAGGAACGTTAAAATTTCAACATTAAAAAAAGGCGATATATAGTTTTCTTTAAAGTGCGAGTTCTATATTTAGTAAAAAGATGGAGAGTTTTCAAATTTTTTTTATAAAAAGACCTAGTTAGATTTTTTACAAATTATCATTGATTTATTGAATTAATGAAAAGAAGGACGATCTGGGAGATGCTATTAAAAATCGGATATTTTTTAAAACAGATACAAAGATCAAAACCAGATATATACAACTGTATCAAGGTCGTGGTGTGTAAGTGTGACGTATCGACTTTGCAACAAACTTGTTTTGCAATTGTGATGTGAAGTTTGTCATAGCAACTGCACAGCAAACTTGTTTTGCAAGTGGGTCGATCGATTAGGCTTTGTTATTTTGCAGAAAGTTTGCTGCAAAGTTGCCGCATCAAGTTTGTCATGACAAGCTAATATCAAGAAAAATCACACTTGCTGCAAGTGTGCGTGCTATCTGGGAATGCAACAAGTAACAAAAGAAGTATTGCCAAAGAAAAAGATGTAAATTATTAAATTATATATTTCAATCAATATAAGAGATCCTATTAATCTGGCAGATAAGAATTTTAATCTTAAAATATTTTTTTTTATATTCTGTTTAAAAACTTTACATTTTATAATTTTTTTATTTCATTCAAATGTGTTCGTGTAATCGCAAAGTAAGCAGTGGCAGAACGTTCCAGGCTGACTAAAATCGT
The DNA here is from genome assembly GCA_013235015.1 of Araneus ventricosus. Taxonomy (NCBI): domain Eukaryota; kingdom Metazoa; phylum Arthropoda; class Arachnida; order Araneae; family Araneidae; genus Araneus; species Araneus ventricosus. Next base: position 19,630 of record BGPR01026881.1, on the reverse strand, counting down.
TTTGTTTTAAGGAGGAGAAACTTTTAGAAAAGAGAAGTAAATCGGCATTCCGGCTCCATTAAACCCTGATGTAGTAACCCAGTGGAAAGCACTTTTACTCTGCTGAATAATAGCTCTAAAAATATCTTGTACTCGGTTCGTTGAAGCATAATAGGGAAATAAAAGAAACAAATTAAAGAGCATCTTAAACCCAAATAGCAATTTTAGTTTGCAGCAAGCTTGCTCTGCAAAATCTGCAAGCTTGCAGCACGTTACGTCAGCTTCGATGTCACCACGCGACAAACTTGCAGCAAGCTTGTCACGTCAAACTCATTGCAAACATAGCAAAAACAGAGTACGAACACACCCTCGGATTAGCACTCGCGACCTAGCTCTTCCTAAGCGGACGCTCTAACCACTCGGCCAGATAAACTCTGAGAGAAGAAGATAGGTTTCGCTAATACTTCGTTCGATTCGATTCGTATACGATTTATTGTAAACTCTTTTCTTGATTTCATTAATTTTTTAAATTTTGTGTTGAGAACATGATTTGAAATCAGAGAGCGATTTTCGGTAATAACTACGTTTTGCTAGTACAATAAATTATGAAATTAGGATTCAAAAGTAATTACTTTTAAAATGGGACAAAATGTAAGTTATTGTCTTTCAACAAACATTGACTGTTTTTTAGGTTTAATTTTGTTTATAAACGTTAAAATTTCAACATTAAGAAAAAGGCGATATAGTTTTCTTTAAAGTGAGAGTTCTATATTTAGTAAAAAGATGGAGAGTTTTTCAAATTTTTTTTTATAAAAAAGTTAGTTTTTTCACAAATTATCATTGATTTATTGAATTAATAAAAAGAAGGACGGTCTAGGAGATGCTACTAAAAATCGGTTGTTTTTTAAAACAGTGACATAGATAATTATCTCTTATTGTGCTATCATCTTTGCAGCAAGCTTGCATTTCAAGGAGAGGTGGCGCTAGTTGTCACGGCGAACTTGTGGCAAACTCGTTTTGCAAGCCAGGGTGGCGATTCTGCATTGTTAGTTTGCCACAGTTTCGCTTCAAGTTTCACGTGTCAGATTTGCCATGACAAGATAATATCAAGTAAAAATCAAACTTGCTGCAAACGTACGTGCTATCTGGGAATCGATTACTGACATTAATTTGATCTATGGTTATTCTACACCATGAGTTGCATGAAATAGCTAGACGATTTGATATTGATTCAATTATCGTAAATAATTCTAGAGGTCATTAGGTAGTGGACCGTTAGTGAGCTTTTAAAACTGTTAAATACAATGCCAAATTAAATTAGGATTCAAAACCCAGGTAGCACAGAAATATTATATAATATTTGCACAATGTTATATAATATTATGAACACCGAATACTGTAATAAAGTATTGTATTGTATGTATCAGTATTTCCGAGATGCTAAATTTTCACAAATAATATAAAAACACTGTTTATTTATAAAAATCTTCATTTTAACTCAGGATATCACTCGATTGGAGGTTTTATTACAAAAACACCACTGGAACAATTATTCTTTAAGATGTTGAATATTATATCATACTATGCAATGCAATGCACATATTTTGATTTTTACATTAATCAGCATTGATCAATATTTTAAGGTGAAGTTATTCTTACGTTCGACAGACGGCAGCATGAAAATACCGTAACACTATATTAATTAACGTTGAATCTTATTTTGAGGTGAAGTTATTCTTATGGTCGCCAGATGGCAGCATGGTAATACAATAACACTATATTAATCAATATTGAATTATATGTCTGAAAAAGTATTTAAAAAATGTTCATTTGAATAATAATGTTTACATAGTCATTTTGTTTTACTGTATATAAAAGGCGGACCGGATTCAACTCACGGAGTTAACCATAAAACAGCTCTCACATATGGATTATCTATGAAAAAAATTTGAGTGTTATTCTGATCGTAAAAATATGCACGTGATTTTTTGTTGCGAATCTTGTATTTCATTTTCAATCAATACTCTAATTATAAATGGCTTCTCTTAATACATTGAAAGAGGAATAAATAAATTTCAAAATTATTTTAAAACCTTTCAAACATATTATTATAATTACTTATTTATTATTGCCTTAATTTATTAAATTAGCAAACTTAGATATATAAGAGCTAAAATTGCTTCCCCTTTGACTTCTAACTTCATTTTGAACTCGAAATTGTAACGATAAAAGATAATTTAATTAAAAAGACTATTCGTATGAATTATTAATGTGCATAAAATTTAGTAGAGATCTAAACTCTGTAACTAAATTTTATCATCGTCATTGACGCTCTCTGATGCTAGTCTAGCTGGTCAAGCGGTAAGGTGTCTGGTTCGTGTGCCGAAGGTCTCGGGTTTAAAGCTCGCTGTAAGTAGAGGTGGTCAAAAATAACAAAGTATCGCCCGGAAATTCAGCATTCAGGAATTAAGTGATTAACCCATGCTTCTAAAATGTATTTTTAAAATATTCACTATATTATTATTATATTATATAATATTATTCAGTATAGTACAATATTATTTAATATGGTTTATTATTATACAGTATTATATGACATTATACAATATTATATAATATTATTCAGTATAGTACAATATTATTTAATATGGTATAATATTATGCAGTATTATATGACATTATCCAATATTATGAAAAAAAAACATTGTACTGTTAGAGCAAACCAAGATCTCACCGAAATCTCTGCTAAATTTAATAGTTCCACCTTCTAAAAAAGGTCAAGATACTAATGCATAAGAGTTAAATAAACATACTTTTGAGTCCCTGACTCAGCAAAAAAGTATCTTCAAATCAAAAAATAACTCTCGCACAAAAAATTACGGACATTTTTATTTTAGAAAAGCGTTCTCCAAGAATTCACAAAACGCATTCTTTTTAGAATTTTTACATCGGAACACAAACTTCAGTAGAGAATGCCAGGTTCACAACTCTTAAAATATAAATACAGCGATGCGTGCTTTTACCAGTGCCCAACATCCTCCCACCTGTTGATTGTGTATCATGATCAACATATATAACAATAAATATAAATTCAAAACAAAATACAATCTCGCATAATAAATGGTATAAATCTAAACAATACAGAGTACAAAAAGATATATCAGGAAAATAAATAATAATTTTTACAAATCTAATTTCTCTGGAACTTTTATCTCTCTTCCTGACCTCGAAACTTTCCTTTCACATTCTGAAAAAGTCTCCTTGTCATCTGAGTCTATACCAACTGTGTGATTTACTCTCATTGGCGGTAGAAAGTCACTAACAGATGAAATCTCTAAAGGATACACACGTTGAACTGGACGGAGTAATTTCGAATGCGACGTTTGTATTTTGACAAGTCGAACAATCTCGTCCTTCCCAGGAATAATATCTGTTACTCGTCCCAGTGGCCAGTTGATTCTTTTGCAATTTTCTGCACCAACTAACACAACATCTCCAACCGCAAGGTTACGTGTATCTCTACATTTTGTTCTTTGGACGAGAAGTCCCAGATATTCGTTTCTAAATCTGTTCCGCAAGTCCTTTTGTAAATTTTGCCGGTATTTTATTCTTCGATTTAGACTGTTATGGTCTATAGCATCTATCCGGTGTACTCCATTCTTTGATATCTTGTAGGAATGACGAAGGAGATATTGGTAATATCTGATCGCTTTCAGACACGTAAGTAAGGGGTCGGGAATTCATCAACGCTTCACAATCGCACAGAATTGTTAACATTTCTTCATAAAGTAGCTGTGCTTGACCCAAGATCCTCTTTAAGAGGTCCTTCAATATTCGAATTAGTCTCTCCCACCAACCTCCCCACCATGCAGCTGTTGGCGGGTTAAATTTCCATTCGATGGCGTTGATAGCACCATGGCTTATAATTTTATTCCAATCCAAGCCATGTAGTAGATTGGCAGCACCAACGAAATTGGTGCCGTTGTCGCAATAAATAGTTGAGCATCTTCCGTGTCTTGCTACAAACCTACGGAAACCCATCAAAAATGCTTCAGTAGATAAACTGGTGATAATTTCCAGATGCACAGCTCGGTAAACAGCGCAGGTGAAGAGTAGAACCCAAGCTTTCTGATTGCCCCTGAGGAATAACGGTCCGGCTGCATCTACTCCTGTGATTTGGAAAACAACGGCATCTCGAACACGATTTTCAGGTAATGGACCAGAATCAACTTCTAGCCTCTTTGAAGAGAATCGCTTGCAAATTACACACTTTGATATGACCTTGCGTGTTGTTTTCCTCCCATTTAAAATCCAAAATTTTTCCCTTAAGATATTTTGCAAAATTTGAAGACCGCAATGCAAATTCTTCTTATGATAATGTTCTATGAGCTTCAGTACTACTTCGTGATTTGAGGGTAGAAGCATTGGCTTTCGGAAGTCTTCTTTGTCTCTTCTATTAACGATTTGTGTCTTTACACGTAAGATTTTATCCTCCTCTCCAAAAACAGCCAAACCCTTTAATTTTTTGTCTTCTTCTCCTTCAAAAGATTCATGTTGAATCATCAAAACTAATTTCAACTCCGCTTTATGAAATTCTGAAAAGGTGAGTTCTCCTCGCGTTCTTTCTTCTTTTGCGCAGAGACAATTATTTTTAAATCTTAACATCCAACCTACTAAACGTACTATTTGTTGGTATTTAGAAAAGAACGAATAGATTCTATTGCACTGGATAATATTTTCAGTGTTAGCCAACGATTTCATAGATTTTAACTTTTCCTTTTCTATCTCGTCTTCATCAATATCTTCATTTAAGATATTTCCATGCCGCCAAAAGTCGGGAAGTTCTGTTAACCATTTTGGTCTCTCCCACCATCTAAGTGACATAAGTTGTGTTGCTGTACAGCCTCTAGATGACAAGTCTGCGGGATTTAGTTCTCCAACTACATGATAAAGGAAAGGCAGAAAGATAAAGCAGCTAAAGGAAAAGTCAGCTTTCTTATCTCCTGTACTCTATTTCGGACAAATACTGACCAATTTTCCTCTCTAGATATCTATGCGAGTACAGTAGTAGAATCGCTCCAGTAGTAGCATTTTACTTCTTTCCAATTCAATGCTTCAATAACTGAATTTGTTAGTCTTGCTCCTACCAAGGCAGCTAACAGTTCCATACGTGGTATTGTACCACCTCTTAAGGGAGCTATTCTAGATTTAGCAGCAAGAAGGGACAGTTTAACAGAACCTTCTTCTTCTAATCTCAAAAATACCACAGCAGCATAAGCCTCTTTGCTTGCGTCACAAAAAGTATGAATTGTGCAGTGCTTCAAATTTTCTGTTGTAACATTTATCCATCTGGAAATATGAATTTCTTCTAGAATATTTAGATCTTGAAACCACTGTAAGAATTCCTTTCTAAGATTTCCGGTAATTTCGGTATCCCATCCTATGGGCATTTTCCATGCCTTTTGCAACATTAACTTCGGGCAAAGCATAACTGGAGCGGTGTACCTAATTGGATCAAAAACTTTATGAGCTGCTGACAGCATAATTCACTTCGTTATCTTCTCAAGGCTTAATTTATTCATCCAGCTCATATTAACTCTCAGAGAATCCAATTGGCGATTCCATTTCATCCCTAAAACAGGAGTTTCCCAACCATGTTCAGTCTCGAATTCTGTGCTTTCCCAGTCTCTGAGTTCAAAATCACCTTACAACATCAATTGAGTGGATTTGGAAATAAAATTGTTTAGATCCTCGTGACTGTCCAAACTAGCTACAACATTATCCACATAGAAGCTTTGTTTTAGTATCTTCTTAAATTCAGAATTAAAACCTTTTCTAGCTTCAATATGGTGTTCTATAACTGAAGCAAGTAGAAAAGGACTACTCTTCACTCCAAAAACAACTCTTATATGACGAAATACCTTTAGTTTCTTTTCTTCTAAATTCTTCCACCAAAGAAAACGTAGGTAATCTCTGTACTCTTTAGAAACACTTATTTGCAAAAATGCCTTTCTAATATCCGCGGTGGCGCCAAATTTCTTCACTCTGAAACGCGCCAAAATATCAGGAATCAGTTGAATAAGATTTGGCCCACACTGTAAACACTGGTTTAAAGAGGGGTGGCCTTGTAATTTGGCTGATGCGTCAAATACCGGTCGAATGGGAGTTGTACTGCTACTTTCTTTTACTACAGGTCGATGAGGTAAGTAATTCCCATACAAAGCTACTTCATTTGGAGGAACTTCTTCATTGATTCCTTCATCAACCCATTCCTGAAAAACATTTTCATATTTGTCATACAAGTTGCCAGACAAGAGCTTTTCAGTGGTTACTTCAAGCCTTTTCTTGGCGAGGTTGAAGTTATGAGGTAATGGAAAACTATCATCAGCCCATGGCAAACAAACTTCGTAACGGTTGTCTTGATTGAATATCACTGTTTCTTTAAAGTGTTCTTTAGTTTTTAGGTCTCTCTCTTGTTTTGACTTTTTCTCCATGGGATCTTTGATTCCAAGAACATCTAGTCTCCAAAGATCAGCAATTTCAGCTTCCTTCACAAACAATGATGTTACAGTCATAGCTAAGTTAACTCTTACCGTACTTACTTGTGGAACTTTTACCATTAATATCCATCCAAGATGGGTTTCTACTGCCACTAAACCTGAGGACAATAGTTTTCTTTTGCCGGTCAGAAGCTTACCCATAATATCTGCTCCAATGAGGACTTGTATAGGTTCACTAGAGACGTTGGTATCTGTTAAGATAACACCCAAGCCTTTCAACTCATCCAACCAAGGGCCTTCACTCACAGGTAGTACATTTTCACACATAACAGCTTGATCCAAACTTCAAAATTGCAGGTGAAATTTCCATTCAGTTGCTTCAACTTTATTCTATAGCAGTTATGTTTACATTCCTTAGTAGAAACACCGCCAAACAAGGAATGTTTTATAGTCTCTTGCCGACCAACGGGATATTTCATCTCCTCTGCAATATTCTTTAAAATGTACGACTTTTGCGAGCCAGTATCACACAGCACACGAACTGTTTTCTCTTTATCACTGGAAAGAAGTTTGGTCTTAAAGGTTTGAAGAAATACTTTTGGATTTGGATTTACATTTGACAAGTTCACATCGTTTCCTAAAGGATTTTCTTCCTCTTCCTTCTTTTGGTTTGTATTCTTGAAAGCCTGAAGTTGATCACACATCAGAGTTGCATGTTTTTCACTACAAACAGGACATTTTAGAAACTTACGACATTTTCTAGCTGAATGTCCAGGAAGCAGGCATGCGAAACAACAATTCTTGTCCCTTACTATCTTCTGTTTTTCTTTCAGTGTTAGTTTTTGAGCATTGAAACAGTCAGAACTGACATGTTTGCCGTCGCAAAATATGCATTTTGGTTTCTTTACTTCAGTTGTTCTGGTGGATGCAAGTAACATGGATGCAGTTGGAATTTTGCCCCTTTGAGTTTCTAGGTTATATTTCTTTTTCCTGGGCATCTTAACATCCTCTCCTTTTGTTAAACCAAAACCAGACATCGCCAAAGATATTCTTTCCTCTCCTTCCACTTCACCCTTGAGGAATAACATCAAATTCTCCAACCGTTCCTTTGCATCATTTGCAGAACTGGAGGTAGGACTTCTATTCCAAGCTTTTAGGAATTCCTCGTCAAAACATGATTCGACCATAGGGTAAAGAATTGATGCGCACTTATCTGTTGTAACTCCCAGAGTTTCAAGAGCTCGCAAATAAGATTCTAGTTTATCGTAAAGGAATGTTGGCGCTAATTTTTGATTAGACTGCACAGAAATTATTAATTTCAATAACTCTCTTACATAAACTTCCACCGAAAGATCTTCTCTTCCAAAACGAGCCTTCAAACTGTCAACAGCTTTCACATAATTTTCACCTGTTGGTGGGAAACTTTCCACTACTTCTCTTGCTCTTGAACCGACGACAGTGGCTTCAACCAAATATTGGAATTTGTTTTCAGGAGCAATATCATCATCTTTATCAATATGCTCAAATTGGCTCCAAAAAGGCAACCAGTCTTTTAAATCATCGTCAAACTGTCGGAATTGTAGCTTGGGAAGAGTGAATTTTTTCTTAGCATTACTAGTTTCTGGAATTTGTTGATAAATCATACCTTGGTTTTGGTTTTGTGTTTGCATTCTCGTCAATTCCAATTCACTGTTAATTTTCTACTTTTCTAACTCCAATTCTTGCTGTTGTTTCAGCGTTATCTTTTCCAATTCAAATTCTTGTTCTTTATTCAGTTTTATTTTTTCCAACTCAAATTCTTGTTCTTCATTCAGTTTTATTTTTTCCAACTCAAATTCTTGTTCTTTATTCAGTTTTATTTTTTCCCACTCAAATTGTTCTTGTAACTTTCTGTCCGTTACAGCATTCTCCAAAATTCCTTTAACAAAATCTGGATCACTTTTGTACTCATCACTGTTTAAAATTATCCCTTTCAGATCGCAGATTTTTGCCGTTTGCGGCACATTTTCGCCAATTTCTTGGGCTACAAGAATCAAATCTTCTTTCTTGCAAGACTTCACTGATAAGAACATACTGAAAATGCAAGATTATTCCAAAATGTCCTGTCGCGGAAGCCAGATGTTGGAGCAAACCAAGATCTCACCGAAATCTCTGCTAAATTTAATAGTTCCACCTTCTAAAAAAGGTCAAGATACTAATGCATATGAGTTAAATAAACATACTTTTGAGTCCCTGACTCAGCAAAAAAGTATCTTCAAATCAAAAAATAACTCTTGCACAAAAAATTACGGACATTTTTATTTTAGAAAAGCGTTCTTCAAGAATTCACAAGTGAAGTCAAGTCGAAGAGTGTTTTTACTGGCTTATGCTACACGAAAGACCGGGCTTTGCCAGTTTCAAGAATTCACAAAACGCATTCTTTTTAGAATTTTTACATCGGAACACAAACTTCAGTAGAGAATGCCAGGTTCACAACTCTTAAAATATAAATACAGCGATGCGTGCTTGTCTTGCGTGAAAAAGTCTTACGTTTTACACTGTTTCAATATTGGGAAAAATATTGTACAATATTACTTTTTCGAATTTCATGATATAAAACAATATCATGTGCTACGTGGGTGGGTTTGCTGCACACATTGAAACTCTAGTTGTGGCGTAATTTATTTATGTGAGATGTATCAGCTATTTAGATATTAAGGTTCAGGTATTGTTGGAGATTGTTCCCTGTCCCCAGAAGATTTATATATCTTATGCGGTTATTAACAGTATATACTTCAAGTAAAAAATACATTTCATCCCATTTTTCTGTCAGTGATTTCGCTTCTTCTGAATAGTTTTATTCGAAACTGTTCGAAAACTAATAGAAAGTTATCAGAAAATTTCGTTTTTCTCAGCGGTTTAGTCGGCAATTACGTTCAGGTAATGCAATCCGAAACATTTGTATTTTGTTCATATAACAGGTCTCATAATGTCTCAGTATCTTTCCTGTAAAGTGCCCTGAGGTTTTTGTAAAATCGTTGTATTTGGTTGACTGTAAGTAAAAGTAACAGTGCTGCACAAATCAGCGTCAACAACACGCATGCATTTTTATGAAGCAGGTGAGTTACAGCTAAACAATATAGTTCTCGTTTCATCATTCGTCAACTGAATTTGTATTTGTGTGCGAATACTGCGAATGTGAATTTTTAGAATTATTTAATTTTTGGTGTCTCGTACGAAATTATCGATTCAATTTATTGATATAATCAGCTGTTCTGATAAAAGAGCTTCTTTTCGAAATTAAAAGCGCTAATTTTATTTGGTTTCTTTTTGTTTTTGCGTTGTAGATATTTATTGAAGGGTGTAGTAACCGCAGCAGTTTTATTGATTCTGAATTTTTGCACTTGAAGGTATATATTGTTTGCTATTGATTGATACTAACAGAAAATGAGTTTTAAGTATTTTCTTGTTTGATTACAATGAGAATTTAAATTGCATTTCATAATTTGAAATATGATACTACTGTCACCTGACGGACCTCTGACGTAAATCTGTATGCAATAAGTATTGCTGCAGTTAGCTAAATGCTAATTATTTAAACTTGAAACAAAATATAATGCATTCTATACTTTCTCATTTATTTTTAAAGCATTAGCTGTCTTTTTGTGTTAACTATGAAAAGAGATTGATAGAAATATTTATACTGTTGCATCCTGGGGCGATAGCGAATTCATTTTAGAAATCTGGAAAGCTACCGTAGAGTGAAAATTCCACATATTTTCAGTAATCGAAAATATTTGTGATAAACATATATGTATATATACAATACCATTTGCATTACCAAAACAGAAAGAATGGATTTCTTTCAGATTAATTTGTGTTTTGCTTCATTTCTCTGTTCTGTTTACTGTTTGTTCTCTGAACTTTAAATTTCATTTATGAACTGGAAACGTAGAACTTTGAATTTATGCATCTAAAGATCTTTTTTTACTATTTCATATTGGATGCATTTCTATTTCATTTTTGATTTTGGAACTAATTGTTTTGGTTGAAATCTACAAGTTGGAACACACTCAGTAAAACGGCGCCAAGTCGCCAAAGCAAGATGGTAAACAAACGGCTATCGGTCACAGTTAAAAGTTAATCGTTTAATCTTTTTTCGAACTCGTTGCGTTTGTGGTTTGTCGTTGCACTATCTCCCGTTTTAAACATAGAATTTCAACAGATCTACTAGCTTTCCTAGCTCATTGAATGTACGGAATCTGTTACTTTTAATTATTCTAATGAAGCAGGAAAAATAGCGCTCACAATGCCTGCGGCATCTGAAGTGGGCACCGGGCAAAATTTTAACTTAAAAAAATATCAGCGGCTTCGCTTTCAGCAAAGTGGGATCCTAGTAGCTTCGCTACCTTAGTGAATGTGCGTAATCAGCTTCTTTTAATTACTCTAATTTAGCAGCAGAACATTTGCCCTTAGTAGCGTTCAAAACAAGTACAACTTCAAAAATTTCATGCAAACGATTTTTATTACAAGACAGAGAAAAAATCTCAATTATATGATCGAAAGAATGTATCACCACTAAATAAACCCAAGTTCTATTTGTCATTTATTTACTAATTGAAATCATACTAATTAAAATACATTTTATTATTTAATTAAATATTTAATAAATATTTTAAGTTATTTAAAAATCCTCGTATGTAAACAACTCAAATCACGCAAAACACTTGCCATGACATAAGCAATCTAGCCGATGGGTTGCCAATGGAACTAATCCGCTCGATTCCTCAGGTTACCATTTTGGCGATGAAATCGGTGTGTTCCAACTTGTAGATACCAACCATTGTTTTATCTGAAAAAAATAAACGAAAAATAAAATTTTTTCATGATGTATTACTTAATTCATAACTAATTTGTTTCAGTTCTCAGATGTTTTTTTTTCTTTGAAAAATGACAGTTTATTATGTTACAAAAAATTCAAAGCGGAAATAACTTTGTCGGATAAATAACTTTATTTACAAATTATTAACATTAAATAAACAACTATTTCAAATATCATACATATGTTGCATTTTTTTATATAGTTGAATAATTTTAAATTATAAGCTCTAATATGGGCAAACTAGCTGGTCGCTGAAAACGGCTAGTAATGTCTGTGTTTGGTTCTCTACAGGACAGACCACCAGGGCTTACAGCAATGAAATTGGGCACAAACACACTTTGGAGGGTGGGAATGTGTATCTTGGAGCCATTTTTTTAAAATTTTAATTAGAATTTTAATGAAAAATTAAACTAAATTTTGGCGTTTTTCCTTAACTTCTGAAAATAGTACAGCACAAATTATTTTTATATCATCTGAAAATTTAAAAAATTAGCTTTTCAAGGATATCAATTAAGTTTGTGTATGATTTTTTCTCTAATTGTAATAAATTAAAAAAAAATTTTTTTGGCATAATTTACAACAACACTTTTCATTGTTGCAACACATTTCAAACCATTTTCATTGTTTAAGGAAATGTTTAATTGCATGTTTCTCTTGAAAGCTAAGAAAATATCTAACTGGATTTTACTTTCTTCTTTTATTTGATAAATTTTTCAGTGAAATCTGTAAAGGAAGTCCTCAAGATAGTAAGTATATAATGAAATAATCCAGTGAACTGAGAGATTAACGTTCCTATGTTTTAATTCTTTTTATCAGCATGTTTTAAGCCAATTAGCATGCTGCTGTATGTAAAATGGGCTGCACCAATTTAATGTTGAAATCAAATGCATATTTTACGTTAATGTAGACAAGGAACAGAACAAGTGCAAGGCTACAAAAAGAACACAGGTTAAATGTCTATAGCAATTTTAAGTTTAAAACTACTTTGTTAAGTTTATGAATACAAAATTATGCATATGAGATTCAGGTGAAATTCTTCATAATTTCCAGCGAAGGCGGCTTGTTGAATAATATATCAAAATAATTTGAGAGGGAATTTCGACCCTCCAAAAAAAACTTAATATATATTTTGTTCAATGTGAATGGATACTTCACAGTTTGCACAACATCTAGACTATCAATTTTTAGCCATTCTATTATATCATGCATATAATTAATCTCTTAATGATATATCTGTTTTAAAGCAAAGTTTGAGAAAGATGATGATTCCGAGTTTCATATTTCTGTTTTGAGGGAAGTAACTGCTGAATTCTGTCTGAATCGGGACTACACCCATCTCTATGAAGCTTTTGCCAAAATTACTTTGAATGTTATCATTTGAGTTGTAGCTTTATTCATACATTATCTTGCTGTTAATGAATTGCTATTTGAATAAAAATAGATTTCCTATAAAATTGCTAAATTTGGCTTTAAAATATTACCAGTATTGATTGTCTCTTTATTTCTTTTTTACTGTTATAATTTGAAAAGTCGGATACAGTTGAGTAGTATTAGAAACTCGTGTATCAATTGTACTGCTATGAACTTTCATCTTATTTCTGGAAAATTCTACCAGAAACTTGTATTATCCATTGAACTGCTGTGAACTTTCATCTTATTTCTAGAACATTCAACCAGTTTATTGATTTTTTGGTAATCTAATGATCTTTATTTTCTATTCATAGGAATTGCAATCTTATGGAATCTAAGTTATGTAAATGTTTTCAAAGAAAGCTTATCTAGTTTTTCGAGTGGCACTGGTAAATCTTTTTTTCCCTCTACACATGGCTTGGCGTTCTCATGGAAAAAATAATGCAGAACTTATCCAAAATTTAAAAAGTAAGTAGTGAATTTAATTATTCTATGAAATCGGTTGAAAGTAAGCAGAGATGATTTTTTTTGGTGATTGAACCATATTAAACAGAATTGATATTCTGTTAATATGCTTTAAATATATATATATATATCTTTTTTTTCTTTCTTCCCTCAAGCATAAAAGAATATATGTCAGCCATCAACCTGCAACGGCTAGTTTAATCTAAATTGCATAATATTTTGTTTGGAATTTAACAGTTTTAATTTTGACAGTTTACAAATTTTTTTAAAAGAAGGTAGATCCCTAACATTCAATGAAGAACTACTAGTTTCCGGCTTTGCTGAAAATGAAGCCTCTGATGTTGTTTTAAGTTTAAAAAATTTGCTTGGTTCAAGTACGCAAGAGAACAATAAAATTTCCACTGCTCACTCGAAACAAATGTCCTCACATCGCCAAACCATCTTGCTCTTGGCGACAAAAAATTGGTAATGCAAAGTGAAGAGGAATGGCTCTGTACCTTAAACTTAACTTTTACCTAATACTGTTTAATATTTGAAATATTTAACTTTTTATCAAGTAAATTTTCAGAAATAACTTCATGACTTCGTTGAGTATGTTGTAATACTTACGAAGCATTTTTGTAAATATGATGAAGATTTTTAAATTGTCATATATTGTTAATACTTGTATAATAAAAGGTAGTTTGATATTTTTAAATATCATAATATTAGTTTAAAATTTAGAAAAAATTAATGTTTTATCATCAAAATACTGTTTTTTATAATGTTTAAGCTGTCTTCATGTTTTTATATATTCGTTTAAAATTTATTACTAATTTCGGGAAATATTTAAAATGTAAACAGTTAAAGCATGATTTTCATTTCATATTTGCAAATTACAAGATATATAATCACAGTTATAAAGTTGTAATTTGATTAATAAGTTTTATGGTTTTCTGTATATCTATTTTAAAGCAATTTTCTTAATTTTTGAGGATTGAGACATTTTTCATGTGTGTAGATAACAAGTTTTAATGTTAATTTATTTCTTTTTAATGGATTTTTTTCTCTGCCATTACTAGTTATTTTTTAAAAAGAAGAATATCTTATTATTTACATTATGTAAAGCAAGCTTATCAAGTTCACAACCTTATTAGTTTTTTTCTTTCTTTTGCTTGGTTAATGTGTAGCATAAATCTTTCATGGTATAAGCTTGGTTAAAAAGTGTAACTATGCATTAATTAAAAATAAACCACAATATTCATAATTGACTAATTTCTAGTCATGTTGCATTTCTGATACGACCTTGCCTGACATACAGCCCTATTTAATTGAATTTGCAAGAAGATTTTGTATCTTTTGAATCCTTTTCTCAGTCCCTTCAGTTTTCTCAATAAATACAGAATTGGTTCCTAATTATATGTAAATGAAGTTAATCAAAATCCAGTGTATTTCCTATTTGAAGGCAAAATTCCATGAAGTTGATATTTTGTATGCTTGTCGGTAAAGTTAGATAAAAAGTAAATTCATGAGGTTTGGTGCAAGCATAATTTAAATTTACAAAAAAAAAAAAAAAGAAAAAAAATCTCTGTAAGGTTTTAAATTGTTAATATTTACTATATATTAGATTCAAAATTAGTCTGCTTACAGTATTTTCACTGAAGTTTCTGTAATCATAATAATAAAATTTTTGTAATGCTGTTCCACTTAAAGTTGCAAGTTTAGTCAGTGGTAGCTCATTCCTTAGGACTGTAAAGTTGCAACAACTCCTGAACTTATTTTAAAAACGTTTTCTTGTTTTTAATGTTATTTGGCTGTTTTACAACATTAAGAATTCAATGAACATCAAAAATAGAAAAATAAATAACGAAAATGAATAAAGAAGGCTGAAAATGAATAGTAAGTGGAATATATATCTTGTATATCAAGTCGGGGCTGCTCACTGAACAGCCCTTGCCCAAAATTTGCTCACTGGGCAGTAGTTAAGCATCACTTCAGAAAGTTAAAACTTTAAGTTTCTTCCCACTGTGTTTTGAGATGACTTAACTGCAGCACAGGTTTCTTGTACGATTCTGCTTTCTCTCTGCCTCTCACCCAATGCTGGCCTTGCTCTTAATTTTTTTTTCGCTTTGTCTTGTTTGTTGTTATTTGGTTATGGTTCCACTTTCAGGTTGAACTGATGGAAACTCGTCTGTTTTGATGCAAATTTGTTTTCTTTTGATAAAAGTCACTTATCAAAAAAATATTTATTAATAATTTTCTAAAATACAATTCAGATAATTACAATTAAAAATTTTGGGCTTAGAGGTAAAGCTTTTCTCAAAAAAATTGTCTTGTAATTGTATTCTCCGGAGAAATTTTTTTTGCAGAAATGCTTGTTCTATGCTAATGAGCCATCACTGACTTTGTTATTTGGCTCTTGATCATTTTTCAGGTTGATATGCTTGATGTAAAGATTCTGGTGATTAGTTGATACTATTCTGTTTAGCAAATGTTTTCTAATAACTATTTCATAATTTTTTTCCTCTGGAGTGTTTATTATTTTGACCAATAATTTTCAGCCCTAAGCAGTGTTGATCTAAAGGGAATGAACTGTAATTTTTTAGTATTCAATTGATTCTAATTTGAAAATAATTCTCCCCCCCCCCCGATTTTTTTTTTTAACTTTAAAGTGTTCACGCGAATTCTAGCCACTATGTTAACTAAAATTTGTATGTTAAGGGGCTCAAGAAATAATAAATATGGTTTTTGTCACTTTGGAACTAACCATGAATGGAATTGTTTGGCTTGGACATATGGAGGATTGTTGATTGGACATATTATTGAATGTTCTTTTGAGTGAAGACTTTTTAAATTTGCAGAAATTAAATTGAATGAATGGCATTAAATTATGCAATATTGTCTAGTGTTGTAGTATTGTTTTCAGATATTTAAGATTAGACCTCTGCAGCACAGATATTCAGGCAACAATGAAGCATTTATTGCCAAGATTTCTAGATAGTTAATTCTTAATTTTGATTAAATGTTGGAAATGGAAATTTGTATAAATGTTGTTTAGTTTCATGCATATTCCAACATATTTATCTTTACTTTGCACAAAGAAAAACTAATTTAGTGTAATTTTTAATCTTTACATATACAGTCGGACCTCTATTTAATGAAGTCGCTAAATCCCGAAAAAAAGTTCGTTATATGGAAAATTCGTTAAATAGAGATTCGCCTTTTAAAATACTTTAAACTACACAAAACAGATTTTAAATTCATAAACACTAAATATTATTAAAAAAGTAATTAATCGCACCTTTATTTTGTAAATTAATATCTATTTGTTTTATATATTTTACCCATCAAAAAGAAATCTGCAAGGAAAACAAGAATAAAACAAAACATTGTCCAAGAATGCACTGTATTTTCAATTAAAAAAATAATTTTATAATAAAATTAATGAATTTTAGCATTTCATCATACGAAGGTTTGTTGATTTCTGCATCATGATCATTTCCATCTTCGTCTTCATCGCAATTCATTGCTGTATTCTTTGTATTTTTCACCCTGTCCACTTCAAAACTGCCTCATCCACATCTTCATAGACACATGCTTTTAAATGTTTTGAACAAGAATTCGATGAATCATAATTTTGTATCTTATCACGATTTTTTTTTATTATGGTTGATAAGCTGTTTGGAGGAATATCAAATTTTAAAGCAATATCCTTTTATTTTCACGCCTTTATTCACCTCATGAAGAATTAAATTTTTTTCTTTGATGCTCAAGAACTTTCACTTTGACATTTTCCGGCTTCAAGGTCATTGATCACCATAAAATGTGTTAAAAGAAAGAATAAGTTTGAAATGTTTAGAAATATTTTGAGAAATAGGGGGAAAAAAAATATTGGATCGCAAGAAAAAATTCGTTAAATAGAGAATGCACTTCGCTATTTGGAGGTTATTTTACGAAGAAAATCGCAAAATGTTCTTGGTTCCAAGAAAAAGTTCGCAAAATAGAGGTTCGTTAAATAGAGGTCCGACTGTATTTTTTTCAATTATGGAAATTTGTTATACTTGTTTTGATTTAAAACTATTATTAACCAGAAAGAAATCTAATCTTATACTATCATAACATTTTGGAATATTTAGTTTTATAACCACTGTTACATTGTGTTATAGGTAATGTATCATTTCTGATATTTTTTTTAGAAAAAAATGAATAAATATTGATGTAAGCATTTTTGTGTCTATTAGGGAATGGCATCATCAAAGATGCAAAAGTTGAACGTGTTATGCTGTCGGTTGACCGAGGAAATTACTGCAAAAACAATCCATATCTTGACTCCCCACAAGGCATAGGCTTTGCTGTTACTATCAGTGCTCCTCATATGGTATTGTACTTTTAAATTCATCCATGTTTAATTGTTGGATTTCTGTGTAGTAGACGGAAATAGTTTCTTAAATATTATATTAACCCTCCGTTATGCACAATTCGATCCGACAGGAACAGGCAAACAGTCTTTTAATTACTATTGTTATTACCCATTAATTTTACTTTTAGCATTTCTAAAATTAATCATTGTCCTTTGTAGGGAGGCTTAAAAAAAGTAGTGACATCGTTCCAAAAATTTCATAAAGTAAAGACACTAGAACCACATACTTCACTTTCAGAACGTAGGACACCAAGTCTTTCCATCACTTAAATCAAACATTCTGGTGTATTGTTTCCTTCCTTTGACCAAAGCACATTTCAGAGGCAACTGTTTTTTTATTCATAAATTTTGCACGATAAAGTCCTGAAATGAGTGAAATAAGCATTTTGATTAAAGAAAATGGTACTTGCTTGTTAAAGCGGCCATCAAGATTACTTGGTGATCTTCGGATTTCGTCAAGCTTGGAAGTTCAGTGTTCCGGGTCCCGTGGCTAGCAAAGCCTTAGGATGTTTTTTCAATTCCTACTATTAGTTCACACTCACTCTATATATGTTTATCTATCTTGTTCAGATTTTCAATCGTTAATAAAATACTTTTTATTCATCCACTCAAGTTCAAATACATTTTTTAAAACTTGTAGTGGATCACACTTGATGTTAATACAGTTTTTTCAAATATCAATTCATTAATTAAATTCAATTAGTTTTAGTTTTATATGGGAGAAAGTATATGTCGCCTTGAGTCGTTTGGTTCGAATTTTTCTCAATAGATGGAGCTAGGTTTGCCAGCTTCTAGACCTAATATCCTTTGTTTTCTGGTATGTTCATGAAGGCGTCATTTTTTCATGTATTTTTGTCATAATGTTGATTACTTTTTTTATTCTGTCTATTGGATATGTTAAAAAAGACTTCATGAAGTTTTTCAATTCCTACTATTAGTTCACACTCTCTTTCTATATAAGATATTTAGCAGGATATAAATTTGGGAATAAATACCGTCAGTGACGAAGCGTATAGATCGCTGACCTAAGTAGGAATTGACTTTTAAATTTTTTTTTATATTACTTGTTTAAGTTAAAAATATGTGCCTGCTTCCCACTTGCCTTCATTCACAAAAAAAAGCAATATTTTTCAAAAACAAATGTCTAATTTAAGAACAAAAGATACACATAAATATGCGAGCAAAAAAGTGGCACAACTACAGGACTGCACATTTTTATGGGGCTAAAATTATTTTTGTTTTTGGCAATATTTTACCACCATCTTGGTTACTTGGCAATTCAATCTTGGTGGCCGCTTTAACGAGCAAGTACCAAGAAAATCAGATTTTGTGAAAACTTATGGCTGACGAATTCGGGCGCAATGTGCCTGCAAGATCAATATGGTGATACCTACATTTTGGATAGCTGACAAGTCAATTGATTAGGGGTGCTCCAAATATCAGATAAAGAAAGGAGACTACTAGGAGGCATAGGCGGCTGGTGCACCAAAAAAGTGGGGGTCAAAAGAGATGCGAGTGTGTGGGTGGGGCGCTGATTTTTTTTTTGTAAAATGGACTATATTATTGGATTTTAACGTCATTATTGATTAAATGACCTTCTCTAAAAAATTCGCGACACGACCTCAAAAATCGGAACGGATGGCCACCGTAGAGTCCCTCCTTCCAATTCAAAGTTCAGTTTCAATTCTCATGAAATAACAACATGAGAAAAATATAAAACGCTTACCTATTAAGTCAATTCTTCTTTCTTTAAACTCGTGAATCGATCAATGATGTCGTCACAAAACGGCGTACTCCCAAACACAGAGAAAGCAGGTCAGTTATAAATTTATTTATTTGATATTATGTTATACAATATACATCCGTATTATAAATTAGAAGAAAGACGGCCTGCAATTTTTGTTTTTCGCAAATTGTTCTATTACCTTTGTAAAGTCAATATCTACAGTATTTTCGATCTTCAAAACAGCAAGTGCAGAAAGCCTCTCGTGACACATACTATTTCTAAGGTATGAT
>BGPR01026880.1:0-12892 GCA_013235015.1 Araneus ventricosus | reverse complement strand
AGGACGTAAAAAATGTTGTATCGTCGTGACGAATGTCAAACCTCACGGCTTATGTAAACCAAAACACTTTAACTTTACAGACTTGACTCACCTGGCAATAAGAATCATAAAGAAAAGCACAATACTTTCGATAATTTAATAAAAAATACAATGAAACAACTAGCCAGAAAATGTTTTCGACCGCGTCAACGCTACAAGTGGAATGACTAGAAGAGTAGGAAAAGTTTCGAGCCTGTCAAGCCAGAAAGCAATGTTGTCACGTTATTATTATTTTTTTAAAAAAAAGGGAAATTAATAACAAACAGTTGTAGTGATTTTAAATAAAATCAAGAATTCTGGTTTAGCTCTGTGAGGGGGGAGGGGGCTGAAGCCCGATAGCCACCCCCTGGATTCTCCACTGTTACCAACTGTTTTACATGAAAAGGAGGACACAAATAAATTGAAGCCTAGACGTATCATAACAAAAAGAAACATTTAATTCTTTGGAACAATAATACAGAATGCACTACAATATGATAAATGCATAATATAAGCATTTGTAACATTTTATATTGCAATTATGCTTACATGCCAATTAATTACTAATAGTTCTGTAAAGAGTCGACCTCGCAGTCCCCACAAAGAAAATCTAAGTTCCGTTCTTCATCGCTGTCTTTAAAGGCTAATCCAACGTTGTCATTCATTTGGGAGACAACACTGTTTCCAGGATAACAGATATCATAATTTGTCTCTCGAGAAGGTACTTTCTTGTCCCAATGAATACATTGTCTTACGAAGTTATATTTACAATCTTAAACTAATTAATGTACAAAACTGAATACTTATATTGCAAACAAATTTTACCAATGCATTTACAAAACAAATGCATTAACTTAATAAAATTACATACAAAATGTACTGGAACAAATGTTAAATGTATTGGAACACATGTTAAGTGATTTTTACACTTGAGAGTGGAGGTAATCATCAATCTTTTACAACATGAACATTTGGGTAGAATCGTGCAAAAAGCATACTTTCGGAAAAAGAAAAAAAAACGATTAGAGTGAACTAAACAGGAAGCAGCAACTCTCAATTTGGAACACAATGATCTTATCTCTCTCACACACAAACACAGATGTACTGGAACAGATGTTAAATGTATAGGAACAGATGTTGAATGTACTGGAACAGAAGTTAAATTTACAGGAATATATGTTAAATGTACCGGAACAGATGTTGAATGTACTGGAACAGATGTTGAATGTACTGGAACAGATGTTAAATGTACTAAAACAGATGTTAAATGTACTGGAACAGATGTTTAGTAATTTTTACACTCGAGAGTGGAGGTAATCTTCAAGCTTTTCCAATATGAACATTTGGGTAGAATCGTGCAAAAAACATTCTTTTGAAAAAAGAACAACAAACGATTAGAAGGAACTAAACAGGAAACAGAAAACTCTCAAATTGGAATACCATGATCTTATCACTCTCACACACAAACACAGATGTACTGGAACAGATGTTAAATGTACAGAAACAGATGTTGAATGTACTGGAACGGATGTTGAATGTACTGGAACAGATGTTAAATGTACTGGAACAGATGTTAAATGTACTAAAACAGATGCTAAATGTACTGGAACAGATGTTAAATGTACTGGAACAGATGTTTAGTAATTTTTACACTCGAGAGTGGAGGTAATCATCAAGCTTTTACAACATGAACCATTTGGTATAATCGTGGAAAAAGCATACTTTCGAAAAAAAGAGAAATAAACGATTAGAAGGAACTAAACAGGAAAAAACCACTCTCAACATGGAACAGTATGTTCTTATCTCTCTCTCACACGCACAATTTTTTTACAATGCGAATTATTTACACAAATCTTTGTTTTTATCAGTATTAACAAAATTACAATTAAATTTCTGCTTTTATCAGTATAAACAAAATTAAAATTAAATGTCTGCTGTTATTAGTATTAACAAAATTACAGTTAAGTATATCGCCATTACCAAACTGAAGAGCCGCCGTGGCCACCGCCTAGTAGTAAGGCTTCGGATTGGGAGCCAGAGAGCACCAGGCTCGAAACCCTGTGGTGTGATGCGGAAGGTTGGGAAGAGGCTGCCAGCTCAGGCGTCACCCTCGTCATCTGAACACGGTGCAAAATTACGAGGTCCGTCCCAAAAGAGCCATCGTGTTGCTTCGAAACGGGACGTTAATGTAAATAAACTAAACAGTACCAAAAATACTTAAATGTTTTAATGATGCCAAACTCCCCATTGAGTCACAAACGCATTGAAATCATTAAAACGGCCACCATCTTGAAATGGTATGAAAAAAATTTTAACATATATGTCGTTTTCTACGACCTGACGAATTCGAAAAAAATCGAACAAAGGGTTTGGTGGTGACTGCGTAACAAACAAATTTACAGACAGACGAAATACTGAACAGAGTTGAAACAGAGATCACTTCGATCGGTCAACTGTCATAACATTGACAGTAGCAAAAGCATCTGAAGATAGAAGAAGTATCTTGATGAAACAATGAGATTAGTATTTAATCATAAAAATGTAATAAATACACAAAAAAAGATTTCACAAGTAGGAGATAATCTTCTCCAAATTTTAATAACATGAGCTGTTTTGTAGAATCCTTTATAAATCTTTCACGGAAAGAGAAAAAATAAGATTAGATGGAACGAAACGGGAAAAGCAACATTCAAGCATGAAAGACTGCGATTTTCTCTCTCTCTCTCTCTTTGATTGTGAATTATTTACATAAATTTTTGCTTTCATCAGTATTAACAAACAGACTATTAAATATCTGTTTTATCAGCATTTTTAAAATTACCATTAAATATCAGTTTTAATCGTATTATCAAAATTGAAATTAAATGTTTGCTTTTATCAGTATTGGCAAAAAAGTTTACCAAAATGATTCAAATGTTTTTATAGTTCCAAACTCGCCAACGATTCGCCAAAACACTGAAATCAATTAATCGGCCATCCTCTTAAAGCGAATTTTGAAAAATACAAATACTTACATATGCACCGTATTATGTTGCATCAAAGCACATTTCTGCCAAATTCGAAGAAAATCGTACAACGCGTTTGGTCGTGACTGCGTAACAAACAAATTTGCAGACAGACAAAATGCTGAATGGCTGAGTTAAAACGGAGACCTCGCAACGGATCGGATCATCATGGATCGAATACGGAAATTTACAGAGAGTCTTCAAATATCGAAAAGCAGGACACTTTTCGAGGCCGGACAGAACTTTCAAAAGAAGGACTGTCTTCCCCAAAGTAGGACAATCGGCCATCTTAAGAATAGCACATTTTTAATGAAACATGCTAACTTCGTAATAAATATAAGATTCAAAGCGATATGAAGGAATTATGAATGGTAGCAAGCTGATTTCGACAACAATGGTCAGCGAAGGGAGAGGGGAGGATATACGATTCACTGATGTTGCATTCTTTAGAGAAAACTGATCTAATTTAACAATCAATGTTTTTTTTTCAAACAATGTTTTTTATTTCCTGATAGATTTTGTAGCAAAAAAGGGGTAAAAATAGATGTAGTTTAAATTGCAGTTTTCCGCATAATATTGAAGTCTTGGTTAATCAGGGAAAAATAGAAGTAATCTATATAACTAAAATTAATTTGGTAAAACCTTCAGACAGTTCCCAAGCCCCAACCATCAGATCGATTTCCCAAATTTTATTTCAAATGAAAGCTTATGACGTCTAAATATGTCACGAAGGGTTGTCTAACCCACACCACCCTCCATTTTCGAACGAAATCGAAAAAGCACTTCTCCGCTGTTCATTGTCTATGGGGGAAAACTTTGACAAAGTCCCCCAGCCCCAACCACAAGACAGATTTCAACAATTTTTATTACATATGAAAGCTTATGACGTCTAGATATGTCATCAAGGGTCGCCTGCCCTCTCCAACCACTCTCCATTTTCGAACGAAATCGAAAAAACACTTCTGCACTGTACATTGTCTGTGGGGGAAAATTGAAAACTCTCCCAGCCCCAACCACTAGATCATTTTCAACAATTTTTATTTCATATAAAAGCTTATGACGTCTAGATATGTCATCAAGGATCACCTTCCTCCCTTTTCCTCCATTTTCGAAAAATATTGCAAAATAAAACTTTGACGATATTTCCGAGCGTCAAAGACTGGACCGGTTTCGCCAATTTATTTCGTCACTCCCTTAAAATGACTAGCCAATCAGAATGCTCCGCTTTAATTTCGTAAGTTTAAGATAGTATTTTTTATTTGTGAGCAGTTCTGTAGCATCTCCATATATATTATAAACAATAATCATATTATTTCTTTTTTAAAATTAAATTGAATTTAGCTTTACTAGCAGAGAATTTTGCTAAGACATCTCTATAATTTAGTTTTAATAGAAGACGATCTTGTTAAGACATATCTATAAATATTATTATCTTTGTTTTAGTTCAAATTTAATTTAGCATCAATAGCAAACGATTTTGTTTCTTTTCCAAATTTATTTCTATTAGATTGGAAACAAGAAAATTATTTGTTGTTAAAAAACTTTTATGGAATGCAGCGTTGTTAAATGAGAGAATGAAGTTGTTTTTGGAATAAACGTTTTAATTTTGAGACGATTTTTTTTGTTTTCATAACTAATCCCTACAGTTCCACCAAAATGGGGCGTCAAAAATATTGTAAAATACCTATTGTAGGCAATAGAAACTGTTTATTTAGGGCGATATCATTCTGTATTTATGGATCTGAAGGCTTGCATGCAGAAATTTGTGAGGAAGTTGTACAAAAAAATACAACTCAACGGGATTTATTCAAAGATATCATAATTTTAAAGGAAGCTGTTATCTACAAAGAATATGTGAAATCTACTATGGATTTATAGTCTGTTCCACTGATCTTCATGAACTGAAAAAGTAGTGGCTGTGAGCCTCGAAGCAGCGATGTGGCAGGGGCAGTGCTGAGCAGAGTGTGTACTGGCCGCGAACCCACCTGGAGGGCAGCAGCAGCGGCTAGTAAATATGTAGAAAGTAGTAAAAAAAGAGGTTTAGAAATGCGCTTTTATTAGCGTACTAAAAAGTAGAAAATAATTTTTAAATAAAAACACAATTGTGCTGAAAAGGCGCTGAAAACTAGTATAAAGCAATGCAGCACAATAAATAGTGTTACGAAAATCGTCCGATGAGTGTACGGTGAATGTAGCCCAACAAGCTGGATAATAGAGAACGACGTTTCATTCCACGAATAGTCCAGAAAACGCGATGTACACAAAGAACAGCACTTGTAGGAATTAGCAACACAAACAGACAAAAAAATCACTAATAAATAGCAGTGACAGCACTTTCAGTAGCGCTCAGCGTCTAATAGATTACCAACTGACACTGCGAACAAAACTCCAAACTCGTTTGAGCACCTCGGGTATATCTAATTTTCCGATAGGACGTCACGTCACATGGAATTCTCCAGTAGAATCTCCAGATCTCGGTTCCTAAGAGAGATAGGCTTATGTAATTCTTTCATTTTCCAAATATCTTCATTTTTGTCGGCAAAATTATCGCCAAAGTCGGGGGCATTGGCTTAGCATCCAATAAGAATCTCTGTAAATCTCTCTTTTCTATCATAAGACTAATATGACAGGGAAATGGTATTACAGGTTCGTAACCATATAATAACATTATAGTTATAGGTTATCAACCCATCATGCTTTTACAATTTTGTTCAAACATTCAGATTAAATTTTTGATTATTTTCGACTTCTTGATACTCTAATAAAACTATGTTTTTAAAAACTTTTTTTATTTTTATTAGTTCAACTATTTTTGATTGCCACATTGATCACATATGAGACATTAATTTCTTCGGTGAAAGTAGATTGCGATAGCTCATTAAATTTTATTCTGGAAACTATTTCTATCCTTCACTATGTATATGTTTTTCAACTGGGTTTTATATCTGCGATAACCAGCCCATTTCTTAAAAATTTTCTGTGGAAAGTGAATGCTTCATTTAAATAATCGACGATCGTCCCTTTCTTGGCGTTATTTTTAAAGAAATTTGGTGTAATCTTGGCATTACGATTTGTTAGCCCAGTTAAATAATGAAGAAATGCAACAATGACCTCTTTAATACGCTATCACTTTTAACATTTTAACAGTAAGAAGCTTCTTTATTATTCACTATTTCAATTATTTCAAAGTATAATATTGTTGATAAATAAGCATTGTTTGATTTACAATAAAGTCTCAAAGTCAGAATGTAATTTTACATTCAGCTGTAAGGTGCAAAAAATATTTCTGTGATATTTTAAGAGTTGAATAAATGCGTATTTAAGCGAAATGGTTACTGAAAAGTTTGAAAAGTATGCACAAAGATATAAATATGAATTAAAGGAAGTTTTAACTGTGATAGAGGTGAAAATACAATAATATTAACAAAAAACGAATGAAAAAGAACAAGCAGGAAGAATCTGATGGTTGGTGTCATCAGAGGCATCCATCCACGCAGATTCAAAATTAGAATAGGTTTTCTGTCGCGGAAAAACGACTTTAAGGTCTAAATTTGAATTTTGATCTGAGACCTGAACCTATTCCGGAACAAATTGGAAAGAAAAATATTTATCCACAAAGAAGAAATTCAAAACAATCTTTTAAACACAGTCTGAAAAAAGGGCTTGAAAAGTATGTGTTATTTATGTGTTTTATGTTTATGATGTGGATTTATTCTTCCTCTTATTGGGAGATTTTTGACATTGGAGTTTTATGTGTCATAGCAGTGCTCATGGACAAATTGGAATCTGCAAAATATAAAGTTGAATTCGATGAAACTAAAGATGAATCTACAGAGCCTTTGATGATTGACAACTTGATGCTAAATGATGCTTAATTAAAAGAAAACTATCCAAGCGAAATTGACAACTATAGCAAAGCAGGAGTATTTGAGGCGCACTCACCAAGTGTCGCGATATCAGAGATAATTCAAACTGAAGAAACTTCAAGTAAATTAATATCGTTTTCAAATGAAACCCTCTTTTCGGAAGAAACTGCAGCTCCTTCAGCATCAGAAGGGAATGGAGATAATAGAAGTGGAAATAAAAAGGAATTTCTCATTGCACTTTTAGATGAAATGGATTTCTCATCAGAAACGGCAAATGAATTACCCAAAGAGGCAATTTTGGAAACAGCATCTGATGAAAAAGCTATCAGCAGCGAACTTTTAGTCTCAACTGAATTTCTGGATTGAAATGAAACAGAAATGTTTGAAAAACAAATTCTAAAAAAAGACGATGAAAGGGCTTTTGGAAGTGAAAATATAACTGTTGAAGCAGCTGTTATTGCACAAACTGCAGAAAACGAAGCAGACGGAGAAAAGTCGTCTGCAGTCTTTGATGAACAATATTCTCTGCAAGTTGTACCAAATCTGAGAAAATATAATGGAAAAATTAATAAATGCGAAATTCTTACTGCAAAAGCATCTAGTAATCATCTCGCTGCAGAAAATAAAGCAGCCGAAGAGAAATCGACTTCAGTCCTTCATGAACAATGTTATCTGATAGTTACAGATGTACCAATTCCAGAAAAATATGATGAAAAAACTTCCGAATATCGAATTCTCCCTGTTGAAGTAATTGTCAATGTTCTGGTTTGAGAAAAAGCAGATGGAGAAAACTTGCCTACATTCTTTGATGAAAAATATTCTCTGCAAGGTGTACCAATCCTGGAAATATATGATGAAACCACTTTTGAATATCAAATCCTCACTGCGGAACTATCTATTAATGCTCCCGCTGCAGAAGACAAAGCAGATGAAGAAAATTCGTCTCCATTCCTTGATGAGCAATGTTGTCTGCACGATGAACCAGTTCCGGAAAAATATGATGAAAAATCTATTAAATGCCAAATTCTTCCTGCTGAACCAGCTGTTAACGCTTCTGGCGCCCGAAACAAAGCAGATGGAGAAAAGACGTCTACATTCCTTGATGAAAAATGTTCTCTGCAAGATGCACCAGTTCTGTAAAAATATGATGAAAAAACTATTGAATGCCATATTCTTACTGCAGAAGCAGTTAATACTGCCGAAAACAAAGCAGATGACATAAAATCTTCTGTACTTTTGGATGAACAGTGTTATTAAAAAGAGGTACAAACCTTACCAGGAGAGTTTGAGGTTTCATATCACAGCGATCTCATGTCAACTGCAAATGAGGTTGTCGCACTTGAACCAAATTTTTTTATAGCTGAAATACTCAGCACTAATCAAGTAACAAAATTTTCTATCGAAAAGACCGTGTTTGAAGAAAAACCCGATTCACCGATAGCAGCTAATTTAAAAAGTTCTGAGGAACAAGTCATATTTGAAAATGGACAAGTATCCTCAGATCAGACAGCAGTTGTGGACGACTGTTATGTTACTGTAAAAATCGGAATAAATAAAAAAGAAATTTCAACAACAAAGAAAAAACGAATGCCAAAATTTCAAGTGTTCAAGTCTCGTTTATTGAACATCACATCTACCAAAAAGCCGACCTCCGGCAATATGGCGTCCACTAGTAGCCATCTTGAGCATCCTGAAAAAAGTGGCGCACTGGACGCATTCGAGCAAGACGAAAAATCTAAATCCAGGAGAAAGAGGGGATTCAGTTTTTGTGGATGTCTCTTTTGTAAATAAATGTTTTATGAAGAATGTATGTGTAACTTTATTATTTATGTTATTAAAAAACTGTGCGTTTGAAAAAAGTTCAAAAACTGGAAACGTAATGTCTTTTTATGTGCTGACGTCTCCGTCCGAAAAAAAGTTTAAAAATAAAACGTGTTTGTGTTTATCCCTAAAAATGAATAAATTGTCTGATTTACTTTGTCTTTACTTTTGTTACAATAACCAAACGAAACAAACTTTCTCTAGTCTATTTAAAATAATTTGGCAAAACAAGATGGTCATTAGCCCAGCTCCAACCAATGGACCGATTTCGATATTTTTTTTATATAATATGGAGCCTTATCACGCCTGGATATGTCATCATGGATCGCCTTCCATTTTCGAGAGTAATCGAAAAAAGCACTACTCCACTGAATATTCTCTAATCTTTTCCGGCCTCCCTTGCCTTCTACTTTCCAGTGAGCTCAATTAAAAGACTCAATTACCGGACATTCCCTCCCTTTAGAAAAGAAAGGAATAACAACATCTAAAGAAAAGAAATTACGAACTAATAGTGTAACAGTGAAAATGCCTGTGCTGTACATAGTGTAAATATTTCTTTCTTTTTGTTTATTTTGTTTTACTTTTTTCTTAAATAAAATTCCCGTGTCTTGCCCATCAAACCGTTCAGTGACCGGTCTGGTCACGGGTACGGGGGTAAGAGACGGCGTTCTGTTCTGTATATTCTCTACGGGGGAAAACCTTGACAGAGTCCCCAACCTAATATCATTTTTCCATAACTTCGTTATGATTGAAGATACAAAAAAAAATTCACTTAGCAGAATTATCACCTTATTATAACGAGCAACTTATATACTGAAAGTTTTTTGATAGCTACAATTTTTTTAAAGTTATTAGCTAAAAAGCGAATCTTTCTTATTTCTACGACAAAAAGAATCGACCTTCGTCTTCCGGCTTACCGCCGGGGATTTTTTTTTAAATTTTTTTTTTGTCTCGGTCTAAACGAAAATGACAAGTGATTATTTTAAAGATACAATTCATATCCAATAAAAATTATCTGAAAAATAATGTTATAAATATCCAATATGTATTACATTACTAAATGAAAGAAACATGTTATCTTTTTGAAAGATATGGATGCCCCTCCCCAAGTACATCGTTTTACAGAGAAACAGGCTTATTTTTGCACAGGCTTATTGAACAGCCTTCTGCATCGATTACTGTTAAAATTTGGGGGTGTTGCCATTCAAAAATTTTTAAGCATCAAATTTGATAAAATATTTCTTGCGTTCAAAATTATTTTAAAATCAAAAGTACAAGTGCAGAATGTGTATAATACTTCATACTATTACAACGAAAAATTTATAGGTTAATAACTGTAATATTTCTCAACATATCAATAAAAATTCCAAATTTCACTTTAACGTTAGAAATTCAAAATGTTTCAAAGCAAATAGAGCTAGAATAATGAAATTTGGTATCCGAATTTTGAAATCCATTGAGAAAAATATGTGTTGCCATTGGAAATTTTAAAGTTAGTGAAATTATAAATATGTAGACGACTTCTTATGAATTTTTTTATATGGAATCGTTTAGTAGATGTTATTTCCTGAAAATTGGTACCTTTCGTTTTAATCTACGATGAACGATGGTATAATAATACTGGGTAGTTCGTTTTCTTCCCGCGACTGTATTATTCATTGGCTGTCGATCGATTGCAGATCGATTGCCTCGTCGATCTCAAACAGGAAAGTGCATTTGTTGACCTGGGGTAAATTACAAAACGGAGAGAATGTGGAGAATTAAGAAAATTGTAATAAATACCATTCTATTGACATGTTCTATCTTATCAAAATAGACTCCTCTCTTATCCCACGATGCTTCTCAACTGCCTTTTCGTGAGACAAGGAATAAAAATAATTTGGAGTTGAGAGAATTAAATGGAACAAGGCAAATCCGGTATATGTCTGTTTCTTTTTCTTTTAGAACAATAACTTTAAATTTTAGGAAAGTTGAATATCCTGAATACTCATGCATACTTATAAATTAAATACATTATTTAAATTGCATTTCGTCGATAAACATTTGAAGATCCAAATTAAAAAATATCAGTTTGTGCAAGAACCCTCATCATTTAGCTTCTCTCAAACAAAAATTGAAATTCACCTCATTGAAACGCCGATATCTTTCTGAATTCATCTGGAAGTTTTATATAAGTTGCTCTATATATCTAGCTTTGAAGTTATGAAGGAAAAATTACGCTATGTCTCGCACATTCGCAGTAAACAATTATTTAATACAAATACCCGTATTTTCTCTAATATTCAACGTATTTACTTCAAATTTTAATACAATATTTCTGAAACATATAGACGATTTTTTTTTGTAAGTTTCGTATAATTTGAGTGCAAACTCTGTATGTTGTAGACAAAAGACTTATGAGAAAGTTGGGATCTTTTAAAGGAATGTTTATATCTTCCGGAATTTTCATGCTATTTTTACGAAAATACATGTAAGCAATGTGCATAGCAAACAAAACCATTAATGAAAGTTTCAAATTATTGTCAGTTTCTTGTGAAACTGGGTGAGCCGAAATCCCTTTTCGTCTTCATCAATTTCTGGTTGGTCCCCTAAATGCCCTCCTGACTGAATCTTGAGTGTAAAATGTGTACGATTGTATGTTGCACGATTCTCCACAACTGATTTCGAACCGTATCATTTTTTTCGTATAAATTGCAAATTCATAGCGTTTTAAGAAGTGGTCCTCAATGTTTGTACACCAGTCTACTATTTTTGAAATAATCCGCATTTCACATCTGGAAATTGTGCTATTTATCACGTATCCTTACATGTGGGCTGCGTTGTTTGACAACGGAGGGGAAAGGAATTTGATTTTTCTCATTTATCATATCTCTCTACATGTTTGACGTCAATAAAAGAAATCAAAGTGCTATCATTTTATTTTCTATCCAGTGGACATTATTGATATCTATACTGTAGTATCTGGCACCAAATTCCTGGAGTGTTTCTGTTTTAATTTTGGTCCGCGATTCCCGTTGATATATCTATTGCAAGATGGAATTCTATTTTTTCAAACTAATCTATGGGAATGTATATAAGTTTCAATAAGTAACTCATAAAGGGAAGGGCGTAAAATAATTATCAAACATGGGAACTAGTTCTTATAATATTTTCAGCTAATCAAATGATTGTGTTTTTTCTTGCTTCAAGATCAGATTCTTCTGTCAAGCGGAAGGAACTTATAGCCATGAAGAGGAAAAAAGAATATGGCCGCCCTTCTAGAAGGACGCCATTTTTTCTCTGTCTTGACCGAATTGGATCGGCAGTTTTTCTAATCCATCTACCGATGGCAATTTTACTTAATTTTTAAGCAGATTGAAACGAATTTCGGAATAAATATTTTTTGAATTACGGGATAACAGTCTTTGTTGCTAAAAATCCCTAGACCTCGTATATCTCAGAGATACAATTCGAGTTCAGCCATGAAGAGGTAGCAAATATGAAGCATCAGAGAGCACAAATAGTTTGCATCTCCACTTTCGTGGCTTCTAAGTAAGTACTGCTTCATGTGTGGCTTGTTTTATTTGCACATATCTCCTTACTGAACGAATGCGTTTCCTTCCCAAGAAAATGTAAGCTAAAGGTTTCTCATTATTAACGTGACCATTTATATTTCCCCTCAAAATGGAAAATCTACTATAATAGTGTGTGTATTCAAGAAAACGCATATTTCTCCAGTTTTTAGTTATTAAGTAAAAAAACACAAATTAGCACGTGGAAATAAATAATTTATGTGGTCTTATATTTTTCTGAAAAATAAATTTGCTAAAGTATATTTAATGTTGATTTCAAATAGGAATAAAATACTTGGAAGCATTTCTTAAGATTTACTTTGGTACTTTAGACTGCTTTAAGAACTGCGTCATGCATCTGTGTTGTTTCCTGAGGTGTAGTGGATCCGGAATGTACCGGAATGCCATTCCGGCACTGCTTTTTTCACGAGAAATAAATAAGAAAATATTGTGAAAAAATCCTCACCTTTAGTCACCTTTTCTGCTTTTAAGCGGGATATTCACGAGAAGGCTAGCTATGCCATTTGTCCTAAGACCTGCTTTTTTCCATCTATTTTATTCAAAAAATAAGGCAAAGCATTCGAGGATGTTCCAAAGTTTGTTTTGTGACAAGGTTCAAAGTCGCAGAATT
>BGPR01026879.1:0-21172 GCA_013235015.1 Araneus ventricosus | reverse complement strand
TTTTTTCGTCGGAGCAATCGTCACATCAACATTCACTTTAATTTTTGTAGTAAAACTAATAGAAAATGTCATATGCTGGTTATTTACATTGTTAGAAAAGCAGGAAATTTCACATCTGGATTTCGAATTAAAAAATTTGGCCTACTTGGAGATAAAGTTGCTTTTAAAATTGCATTCTCTTGATAAACATATTTTTGCAGTCCTCCTTGTTTCTGAGCTCACGAGCGGCCACTGAATGTAGCTTACTTGAATACTTATACATTTAAGTGATTCACAGTTTTGTTAAGAGGTACAGTCTTCAACAACAAATGCTAAAATTCTAGTATTTATTATCACATCTTCACAAATTTAGTATGGTTAGAAATAACTCGAGGAGAAATGATACTATAAATCAACATGCTAGTTTATCGAATAATTGACATAGTTAATTAATTAGTGTGTTGGAGTTTTTCCATTATACAGACCTATATTTTCTATTAATCTGATCTGGTATGCCTTTTGCTAAAAGTGAATAGAATTTCGTTTCAAAATTAGCAATAGTTTTTGAGATAAAATAAATTTTGTTTCCTAAAAAATCCGCCTGAATAAAGCCAGCCTTCTAGGACTCTATATTAAGTAAATCTCAGCTTAGTTACCCGTAAACAGGTTACTTTCCATTTTTTCGCTGAAATTTCGAATGATCAATCAAACCTGATGTAGATTTATCCTTAATATGAGCATTTTTTCATGTTTATAATAATTTATGATTTTTATTTAAAAATTTAATTCACATGCATTACTTTCAAAAATATTTTATAATTCAGCCTTATTCTCTAAAAACACTTTAAAAATATTTCATTAAATTAATTTTCATTGCAAATAAATGTCTTTGATCCAACTGTTTTTGTAAAACGTTAGTTCATTGGTGAAAGGCGATTACCTGTAATGGCATTTGATAACAATGGATTTTTCAAGCTTCATGAAAATGAGAGTAGAGGGCTCTGCCCCCTGCTCGCTAAAGCTCGCCAACACCCAGGAGGATTACGCTGCAATCCTCCGGGGTTTGCTAAGCAAATCCAGATCGCTTCGCTCGCTACAACACAGACACTGGGTGTTCTAGCGCAGTTGTTACAAAATCTTTATATATATATATATATATATAACACCCCTTACTCGCTCCGCTCTCCAACACCCAAGAATCACGTTGTAATTCTTTCGAGATCACTATGTGAAAGCAGCTCGCTTCGTTCGCTTGCCGTACATTTATCCGTTTCTGCTAATATTAGGAAATTATAAGTACATTAATAAGTAAACGTAAATTTTAATCATTTGAAATAGCATGAACTCCTAAAATAAATTTTTCATCAGTTTCCACAATTAAAATCTTCTGGTAGCACAGATATATATCTAAACGTTAGAAAGAAATTTGAAAGGTAATATTTATAATTCAAAGATGATTAATAATCAAAAATATTTTCATCAATGAGAAATCAGTCATTTAAAACTTCCTGGCATACACTTTTGACTATTTATTCAAAAGTTCATTTCAACATAAGTTCATTCCACCAAACTTTTATGTTTAAAACTGATAAGATATCCTTTTCCAAATTTTCAAAATAAATTTTTAAAAATTGCTTTCTCCACCAAAATTTCAAATATGCCCTTTATACAATGAGATGTAATTCAGAAAAGCTTCCCCACATGTATGCGTATCTATTCCAATAATTATTGAGTCAAGAAAGACATAGAAGTTTTCTCAGTGTAGTCATTTGTGTTTTAAATCTCAGAAAATTCTAGTTTTCGTAGAATGATATCTCGCAACCTTCTAGCTAAAAAAAGGACAGTTTAAAAAAAAAATAGTGGCTTGAAACACGTTCATATTAACTATTAAAAAAACCCATAATAATTATTTACTTTTAACTTTTTAAAATTGATAAGATAGCTTTTTTTTCAAAATTTACAAAATTATTGCTTTTTTAACCAAAATTTTAAATATGCTCTCTTTTCTGTGAAATATTACAAAGAAAAGCTTCCCCACTTGTATACATGCTTATTCCAACAATTATTTAGACAAGAAAGATCTAGTGTTTTTCTCAGTGTAGCCATTTGTGTTTTAAATCTCAGAAAATTCTTGATCGCCTCTTGTCGCAGAAAGATGTAACCCTTCTTGCAACCTTTCAGCTAAAAAAGGACAGTTTAAAGAAAATAGTGGTTTGAAACATATTCATATTAACTATTCAAAATTAAAACCCATAATAATTATTTACCCTTAGCATTTTATTAATGATTAGATACCCTTTTTCAAAATTATGAAACTTAGTTCTTTCCTTCAAAATCTTAAACATGCACTTTTTAAAAAGAAATGTTGCCTTTGCACATGTAAACACACCCCCTACAATTATTATTAAGTGAAGGAATGTATACTATTCTTCTTTGGATAGATGGAACTGAGAACATATGAGCTGTCGAGAGATGAAAAAACCAATTTTCCAGAAACTTTTAGCTCAAAAGGACATTCAGTATTAAGCACACATTGATTCATTTGTCTAATCCAAACTGTACGACTCAAACTTACTTAATTCAAAGCATCTAAACTCAAAAAAAAAAAAAAAATCGCTGTTTCCGACTTCAAACCAATTGAAGAATCTCGGTGTCAGGGTTGGTAAACAAACTGATCGTTGCCAACGGGGAGAAGGAAATACAGGTCCTTTTTGCGCCACGCATAGGCGTTTTATATAATATAGATATATTATTTTCAAGTGGAAAAGTTTATTGTTTGACTAGAAATTCATTAAGCTGAAAAGTACTTAAATAATAAAGATATTATAAGGTTTGATTTTTAAATAAAGTTGACAATATATTAATGATATCAATAGCATAATTAATTGTTAATTATCTAAAGACTTTTATAATAAAATCATAATAATAATATTTAAACTTAAGTAAATAAACTTTTAATCCGAGGATATAATTCTCTTAAAATTATATCGTTGAAGGAGCTGCATACGGAGATATTTATGGTGCCGAAATAGTTTTGTGTAAAAGCATTTTTTTTTCTCTCGATTCAAAGTATATAAAGAGAAAGTGTTGTAATCGTCAAGAGTTTAACCTCGAGATTTTGATAAGTTTTAACTTTTTGCACCTGCCTAACCCACATAGCACAAGATAATGTCTTATATCATAAAATTCGAGAAAGTAATATTGTACAATATTTTTCCCAATATTGAAACAGTGTAAAACGTGAGACTCTTTCAATACTGTACAATGTTTGTTTCATAATATTGGATAATGTCATTAATACTATATAATATTGTACCATATATAATAATATTGTACTATAATGAATAATATTATATAATATTGTATAATGTCATATAATACTGTATAATATTATACCATATTAAATAATATTGTACTATACTGAATAATATTATACAATATAACATTATAGTGAATATTTTAAAAATACATTTTAGAAGCATGGAAAAGTATTAATCACTTAATTCCGAACTTCTGGTTGACACTTTGTTATTTTTTGAACACATCTGCTTACAGCAAACTTTGAATCCGGGACCTTCTGCTTCCCAACCGGAAGCCGTGCCCCCAGACCAGCGAGACTTACCTCAGTGAGCGTAAATGATGATAATAAAATGTAGTTACAAAGTTCGGATCTCTACGAAATTTCATGTTCATTCACAATTAATCTGAATAGTTTTCTTAATTAAATTATCTTTTATAACTACAATTTCGAGTTCAAAATGAAATTAGAAGTCAAAGAGGAAGCAATTTTAGCTCTTATATCTAAGTTTACTAATTTAATAAATTAAAAGGCAATAAGGTTTAAAAGTAATTATAAAAATATGTTTGAAAGGTTTTCAAATAATTTTGAAATTTACTGATTCTTCTTTCAATGTATTAAGAGACGCCATTTATAATTAGAGTATTGATTGAAAATCAAATACAAGATTCACAACAAAAAATCACGTACATATTTTTACGATGAGAATAACACTCAGATTTTTAATCCATATGTGAGAGCTGTTTAATAGTTAACTTCATTAGTTGAATCCGGCCCGCCTTTTATATACAGTAAAACAAAATGACTATGTAAGCATAGTCATTAAATTATTCAAATTATTATTCATTATTCAAATGAACATTTTTTAAATACTTTTTCAGGATACTGAGTAATATAGTGTTATTTTATTACCATGCTGCCATCTGGCTACCAATAAGAATAACTTCAACTCAAAATAAGATTCAACGTTGATATATATTGTGTTACGGTATTTTTGTGCTGCCATCTGTCGAACATAAGGATAACTTCACCTTAACATATTGATCAAAGCTGATTAATGTAAAAATCAAAATATCATGTGCATTGTATTGTATAGTAAGATATAATATTCAGCATCTTAAAGAATAATTGTTCCAGTGGTGTTTTTGTAATAAACCTCCAATCGAGTGATATCCTGAGTTAAAATGAAGATTTTTATAATAAATATTGTTTTTATATTATTGTGAAAATTTAGTATCTCGGAAATACTGATACATAGAATACAATACTTTATTACAGTATTCGGTGTTCCTTGGTGTTCATAATATTGTATAACATTGTGGAAACATTATATAATATTTCTGTACTACTTCGGAAGTCCAAACGATCCATGTTTGGAATTATATCAGTCTTTCGTTCGATCGATCTGTGGAACAATAACTTTAAAGGGGAACTAGCTCGAAAGATTAAATTTGATATATTGTCATTGCATCGTAATTGTAGATTTCTATCACATTTTGAGTGAAATACATTTCTAGTATATCAATCGTTTGTCCGCAGTGACTCAAACAAGCAAGAATATATAAAGTCAGGGTAAGATGAATGGAATTTTCGTATGATTTTATTATCAGATATGTTGATGTGTATAAGATTTTAGACAAAGTCGTCATTGGGTTGACAGACTCTCAGTACTCGTGTGTATGTGAACGTGATAACTCAAAAACCAAACCAGCGGGAGTGGTCTCCCCTAAACTGTCTCGTATACTCTCTAACTCATATAGAGAAAAAATAAGCTAAAAGGCAGTAAGACGAATAAGCGTCCCTAACGCAGTGAAGAAAAAAATAAGCGAAATGTCATACCACGAGTTTCCGAAAGTCGTGTTTGAGGCGCCAAAGCGAAAAGAGAATCAGAAGCTGGCGTGATTACGCAATAGGGATGCGTAAGATAAAGAAACGCAATTTTTCAATTAAAACGCCTTTATTTAACCGATTCACACAAAAATTGCATACAGATTTACAATTAAGGTTATGAGGACATATACAATATTTAAATTTTCTAGGTAATTTTGTTAAGAAGTTATTGCGTTCAAAATTACGCGATTATGTAGACCGATAGACAGTCTTCCCTTTGACGGATTTTGCCCAAAATTGGCTACGGATCTACATTCTTGAAGATAAAACTGTGTATCAAATTTTATTTATCTAGCGATTTAAGTTCTGGAGGTATCGTGTTCGTATGAACACGGACAGACAGGCTTTCCGTTGATAGATTTTATTCAAAATTTGATAGAGTCTTACAAATTATGTGTAAAGATCGCATACTAAATTTCATCTCTCTAGCTCTTATAGTGTTCGAGTAATCATGTTCAAAGACAGACAGACATAATTCCAAAATTGTGTTTTTCGGAATCAGGGAGGTCTAAAACGTGGAGATTCGTCAAAATCACGAGTTCGAATTTTTTGAAGATTACAATTCTTTCTCTTTGTTATACTTCGTATACGAGAAAGTAAAAAAGCTTGGTAAATGAAATTTAGTACGTAGTTTTGACACCGAAACTACACTGTAAAAAAAATCCCGTAAAATTTACAGTTTTAAACTGGCAGCTGGGTTGGTTGTGCAAAACCGTAAAAGTTACGAAGTAAATCCGTAGACACAACGGTTTTTTACCATACAGGAACAAGTTTTTCCCGTAAAAGTTAGGAAGTAAATCCGTAGTCACAACGGTTTTTTACCGTATGAAATCAAGTTTCCTCCGTAAAAATTAAGTCATCGAAGTAAGTGACGTCATCGACTGAGTTGAGTTGTTTTTCTCCTTCTGTTCGAGCTGAGTTGAAATGTGCTGATGTGTATTATCAATTAGGAATATTAATTAATCAAGGCTTAATTATTAATTTCAATTAGTTTAATGAATATAATTTTTAATTGAACTTACTTGGACGATTTCGATGCAAGATGGTGTCAAAACTCCTAACTCCTCCGAGCCGGGAATCAAACCGCGTTCATAGAAATAAAGGGCAGTCGCTCTAACCCCTAGACCACCGGAGACTTCATAAAATGAAGTAAAAATAATCTATTTGAGTTTTAAAGTCACTATAGCTCTAGTGGCGCCACCTAGTGGTGTAAAAATCAACTATTGCCAGAACACGCGTTTTAAGGTTAGCTTTCATAAGTGACAACAGATTACTGCAACATGCGTAAACAATAGCGGAGATGGAACCCTATTAAAAACATGAAATGAATGCAATAAAATTACATTTAAAAAAAGGGAAAGTTATCGTACGGAGAGCAATACCGTATGACGAAAAATAGAATTTGAACTGACGGTTTTAAACCGTTTATGGCTGGAGCGGAAAACGGTGAAAAACCATTTTGTCAACAAAACAGCTTTAAACCGTGAAATATAAGGAAAAAGTCCGGGAAAAAAAACGGATATTTTTTACACTGTATAGTTTTTTGTGAAATTTTGGGCTCAATCGGGCCAAGACATGATGTCCGAAAAGTATTCTCGATTCTTCTCAGTATACTACAAGACTTATCAGAAAACGGATAATATTGTGTAAAGTGTCGTGGGGTGAAGAACTGAAACGATGAAAGTGCTTGATGGGGTATATGATGCTTTTGAGACATTTTTGATATATATTCATATCACAAGAAAGTAACATATTCTTTAATGCTTTGATGGAACTGTCACTATTAGATTCTAAAGGTGCCTTCCAGTTACTAATCAAATGAATTTGAGTTATGATGTGTGGTTATCATAATAATTGAAAATGTATGCAATTGATATTAATCGATTTCCACATTTTCATGTTAGTTACGCTTTCTGGAAAGGATCAGAAAAGCTGTGGATTCTTTTATAATTCTGTTTTATACAAGTACAAATCATAATTGCTTTATAAGGGGAAAAAAACCAAATGTTGCTAGAGGGAATTTTCAATATGAAGACGGTTTAAAATTATAAATCGTATTCTTTATATAAAAATATTTAAAGATCGACAGTATATAAGAATAGAACTTCAGTAGTAAATAATAGTAATAGGTTTCCTTGAAGTTTTACATGAGAAGACATTTTCATAGAAATTGGAAAATTTTTACCATGACCTAAAAATGAAAATTCTTAATCTGATGAATTTCATGAAAGTAATCTCATCTATTTGCTCACGAAACATTTTCAAATAAAGGCCCTAGTAGCATGAACTCATCGTTTTTTGCCTGGCCTTTCATCGAATTCATCGGAAACTGATCCAGATCTTCGAGACCATATCGTTTAGATCAGTATCCGAGAACCGGTTTCCGATTTGGTAAAATTTGATCGGATAATGATATGTTTACGAGCAGTTTTTCCGATGAAAATTTGCCAATCGGAAATTCACGGCATATAGATATCGTTCCGACTTCGGATACTGATGGTCGAATTTGATTGGTCAACAACCCTGTGATGTGTTGTTCGAGAGTATTTCAACTGCAATGGCTGTCATGCCATTTCCTAGCGTCGATCTGACAGTCTTCATTTGACGTTTTCAATTGGAAAAAATGTAAGTATTTATTTTATTCTTAATTAACTTTATTAATTTTATTACTTACGGTATGTTTAGTAAATAAATAAAATTATTATAAAGCTTTTTTGAAGTTTAGATGCATGCAACCTATGATTGAATAATTATCATTCTCAGTGCAAAACAATATATTCATGCTAGAATAATTAATTGATCTCTGTGTATAAAGAAGTTTGCACACGCATACATAATAAAAATTGTTGATAATTTTGGACAGTGTAAACAATTGCTCTCGTACCATCTTTTCCAGTTTCTACTCTCCGATGGAATGTCAACAAACGCTCTCGCACCGTCTTCAACAGTAGCCTTCTCGACCGGTCAAATACAGATGATTTCTGGGCCTATCAGTTGTGGGTAACAATATTATAACATGTTAATTTCTGTATTTCTTATAAATTAAGATTTTTTCCTCGAAATTGGCAATTTAATGTTTTTTTCAAAATTCAGATGCTTTTCTAAGTTTTGGGGCAATATCTCTTCCAATTTTGTGTTCATAGCATTAAAACTGTTTTTAAAAGCTTTGCCTTGTTCATACGAACAAGAATATATAACATATATGTGAAATTTTCTTTTACTTACATTGTTGTGTATATATACATGTGACAAACAAAAAGCTCATATTTAGGAGAAGAATAAATTTTGCTTTTTTCCCATTTTCTTCTTATATAAAAATTGTTAGCTCCTCATTTAGTTCTTATCAGTTGTGGGTAACAATATTTTAACTGTTTAATTCTGTTTATCTAACAAATTAAGATTTTTTTCTCTCGAAATTGGCCCTTTTCAATTTTTTCAAAATTCAGATGTTTTTCCAAGTTTTGGGGCAATATCTCTCCCATTATTGATTTTATAGCATTAAATATGTTTTTAAAACCTTTGCCTTGTTCATACGAACAAGAATATATAACATATATGTGAAATTTTCTTTTACTTAAATTGTTGCGTATTTTTGGATTTGGATTTAATGATTGTTAGATAAACATGTGACAAACAAAAAGCTCATATTTAGGAGAAGAATAAATTTTGCTTTTTTCCATTTTCTTCTTATATACAAATTGTTAGCTTCTCATTTAGTTCATATCAGTTGTGGGTAACAATATTTTAATTGTTTATTTCTGTTTATCTAACAAATTAAGATTTTTTTCCTCGAAATTGGCGATTTTCAATTTTTTCAAAATTTAGATGTTTTTCCAAGTTTTGGGACAATATCTCTTCCAGTATTGTGTTAATAGCAATAGGTGTGAATTTATTTAAGAGAAATGCTTTATTTTTAAATATCATTAAATTATCTTATGGAATCATCAAAATTTTAAATTAAAGAACAGTATCAAATTGTGCATTTAATCAATTTTCCTTCTTTCAGAGTGATTTTCTAAGCGGTATTGGAGGACACTCAGCCAGCATCTCTCAACTAATTTGTCGTTTGAAGGCAACTAAGAGTGTGAATTTGGTATGTTCAATTCAATCTCATAAACAAGTTGATTTTGTGTGT
The DNA here is from genome assembly GCA_013235015.1 of Araneus ventricosus. Taxonomy (NCBI): domain Eukaryota; kingdom Metazoa; phylum Arthropoda; class Arachnida; order Araneae; family Araneidae; genus Araneus; species Araneus ventricosus. Next base: position 11,870 of record BGPR01026879.1, on the reverse strand, counting down.
GTGTGTGTGTGTGTGGCTAATATGACACTTTAGAAAATATGAGAGGATATTTCTGGAGAATGTTCTGTATTGTAATAAAGTGTTATTGCTTGTTATCCATCAAAAATTTTGGCTTTAGATGATGGGCATACCTTACAAATCTTTGGAGTTTGATAGTGGATTTGATATTGAACTCTTGAGCAAAATCTTTTATCTCCAACTTTTCATTTTTCTCTCAGAAAAAGGAACCTAATTAATGAACAGTTGAAATGACAGTCCAAACCGAGGGATTTAATGTGAACAAATGAATTTGTTTTGAAAATAATTCAAACTTTCAATAGAAACAGTAAGTGAAAATAATCTGTCACTAATGTATGATTGTTTATTTATAATTTTCATAAACTAAAAAGAAAGTTTTATATGCTTTATAGATAAACTATGAAGCACTTTGTCTAAAATAACTCAGTCTCAAACATTTTCTAGCTTATTACAAGTATGTCATTCATGTTCCATGTTTTTATGGGTAAAGGCAGGGACATTTCAATAGAATACAGAAAAAAAAGTTACTTTAAATTTTAAGGGTTTTGAACTTAATATAAAGGGATAGCATTTTGAATTTTGTGTGTTATTATTTTTAATTTTCATATTTGGTTCAATGATTCCTTTTGGAACCTCCTGGGAAGGAAAAGCTAATTCCCCCCCCTTCCCCCTCTTAAGAAACTTATGAAGCCAGAGACCAGATCTCCACATTCCAAAATAATTCGGTTAATTATCTTTTGAGCGTTTCATTGGTTCCAAAGAACTTCATTTAGAAACTTGCCTCGAATTTATAAATTTGTTGAGTGATTTATCTCTTCAAATCAATGTATGATTTATATATAATTGTTGTAAATTAATAATGGTACATTGATTTCTTTTTTCATTAGGTGCCGTGAGAAATAATCTTTTTGGCAGCAACAGAAGTGGAAGTCCAAGAAGTTACTGAAAAAACATAAATAAAATTGTGAAATGATCATATGTAAATGTGTAAAATAAAACTAAAGTTTACTTTTTGTTTGCTTTTACTTTACTGAAAATTAACATTTTTTACTAGCAAAAAAGATTTATAAGCAATTGTATCAACCATAATATTATAGATTATTTACAATTTTTATCGTGAGTTAAAAAAAGTTTTTAAAATTTTAAAATTTATTGTTCATGGAGCTTTGCACCTTATAACTGTAACACGTTAAACCAAATATATATATATATATATATATATATATATATATATATATATATATATATATATATATACCCAATACTCCATCTAAGTGAAAAAAAATTCGGGCAATTTTGATTGAAGAGTCATTAAAAATTGTCTGCATCACAGAAACTTTATTTTAATAAGTTTATGAACTATAACAAAAATCTTTTTCTTTCCGAAAATGTAACGAAAAATCAACTTTTAATTATATTTTGTGAATCATCAATGGAGAGTTCATAATAAACATGTCAAATAAATCAGCTGTATAATTTTGGAAAGTTTTGTCACACTAACCTTGAATTTAAAGTAACACAACTTCCCTAATATAATTATAATTTGTTAAATAGCTAGAAAAGTGAACTATGCAAAAGCATCATGCATTATTTTTTAAGGAGGGGCCCAAGTTGTTAACACCGCCACTGGTTCTGTGGCATCTCATAAAATATTAATAAGGTAAGTGCTCCAGTAGTGGGTCACTTGAATTTTTAAGTTGTAAAACAAGAAATTCCAACATTGCAATGAAATAAGAGATCTGCCTCTGGTAGGCTGAAACCCTTATCAACTAAATACCAAAGGCACAGCCTTTATTTCCTGTTTAGTTTGGAGCTAGAAAGTTTGTTGCTGAGGTTGGTCTCTGAGAGAAGCATTTTTAGCTTATTCTTAGTGATTTCCTTAAGAGGTAACTCTTCATTCAACTATTTTTAGCATACATTCTGTTTGTTTTTAGAAAGAATTGTTATTGATATTATTTGATTATATAATGAATGTATTATAAACTATCTTTAAATTAAATAATATTGATAATTTATGGATAGTGAAGGGTGGCCCACTTTTGGATCAATGTTTTACTAAATGCTCCAGTAGTGGGCCTAGGGAGGCCAGTACTGGAGCACATGTTTTCTTTCAAATAGACTGTTTTGTGATGTTTAATAAGAAGGTTATATCTTGTAAAGTCTTTTTATTTAATTAGATTTGCTTTATTTTTATCACATGGCCCACTTCTGATACACTATTGGTACACTAATGGAACATTCTGACCAATTACTTAAATAATAAATATTTTATAGTACTGTTGAGGAAAAGACAGATATTCAAGAATTAGTTGGGCTCTGTAACGAGGCAGACAATAATAACTATTGCATTGCTGGACCATCGAAAAATATTCCATCACCATTTAAAAGGGCTCTTTTCTGGCTGCAGAGGGAAGATGATAAAAGAAAAAAAAAGATTTATTCAACATAAAATATCACGATTTAATATCCATAATGCCCCAAACAGAACTTAAAATGAAAGATTGATAATTAGAATAAACTTTTAATAAAAAATTGGCTGTTAGAGAAAAAATGTAAATCTCATGTGACTAGAATATAAATAAAAGGTTTCACCTATATCAAGCCATTTGTATTGCATTTTTATAGTGTATAATGTTAATGTATTGTTATTATTACTAGATATAATAATTTTATTCTTTTTTATTTGGCATAATTGACAAATCTGGGTGGCCCACTACTGGTACATCAAAAGTTTGCTATGCCGACTTCTGGTACATAGGAGTGATCTAAATTTTTAATTTTTTAAAAATATTACAATTATTTTGATATTTCAGGTGATTATTATTTTAGATAAAAGTTTGAACAACCATAAAAAAATATAGATTAGCGAAACTTCTCAAAAGTTTAGATAATAATTGAGGAAATACCCTTAAGTGGCCCACTACTGGAGCATTTACCTTAATTGGGTATTTTTTGATATCCATGTGCTTATTGCCAAAATCTTTCCAACCTAAAATCTATTGGCCATCTTTTTTATTAAAAAACACATCCAACCATTTATTTGAACAACCAATTTTTCATCGTACACACATCCAAATCTGTTTGTATATTCATCTGAAAGTTATCGGAAATTCATCGCCATGAAACCGCACTGCTCGGTTTTCTATCGTATCGGCTAGCAAAACTCGTCCGATATCGATGATCGGCTGATCTATGGCCGATGAGACATTTCGGAGCAATTCCCGATGAGAATACATCCCTATCCGATAAGAATCCGTTCATCGGCCGATCATTGTGTGATCGGGTTTCGATGAAAGGCCTTTCAATGGCCGATGACATTTTGCTACTAGGGGGAGCTTAATGCAGCATTTGAATATTAAGTTTAAGAATTTTTTCGATAATAAATTATCCGTCTTAATTATGCATTTGGATGTACTGCACAGTGGTGAGTCAGGGACTCGGCATGCTTTTCATGTCACATTACTTCGTTATTTCTTGTCCAGTGCACTCAACTTCGAAAGAATCTGTACACTTTTAAAAGTTTTCTTATTAAATATTATGATTTTTCCTATCAAGAAATATTACATTGAGGTTTTTAATTAGAAACTTTTATAGAGTAGGTTATGAGTCAGAAATAACCGTAACGGAAATAAAAGTGAAACGTTAACCCGAAAGGACGCGCGGGGGTCATTTTATGACTCCAAGCACTCGGAAAACTCCGATTCCTAGAAAACTAGTCACCTGTTCATTTCTTTCTTATTTGTAGCTCAGTTAGCCACCCCCTCTGATTTTTCTGAGTATTTTTAAAGTATTTTCGGAATTTTTCGTCCCCTAATACTCGTTTTGTCAGTTACTGGGGTTATGGAATGACCCCGCGCGTCCTTCCGTTTGTTCCACAGACCATTTTTTTCACGCGGTTCATGCGGTCAGCTCGTTGTTTTCCTTTTTGAATTGATGTATTTATTTGTTTTTCACAATGCGGGCTCCATACGAAAAAGAAATTTAGCGTTTACATAAACTTCTTGTTGAAGTTGAAACATATAAAGATCCAGACTTTGACAGTGAAGACTATGGACCTGAAGATGTTTTTGAAGTGGATTTTTCATGAAAGTTTCATCGAACATGATACGGAATGGGAAAAGGCCGGAGATTCTGGAAATGAAGAATTGGATTACTCGGAATGGTTTTCATAAAAATATGGCATACAGTGGAGGAAAACAAAATTTAAGCAAAATATTCGTACTCGTTGTCATATTATTGTGTCGCGCATACCTAGAACAAAAGGTTGAGTAAAAGATGCGACGAGCCCTGTGTAGAGTTGGGAGTTATTCATCAACGATAACATGATACAGTTAAACTGAAGAGTGAAGAAATATATATTTATTGAGAAATGCGCACCAAACGTTTCACATAACTGTACAAAAAATGGACACTCTAGAATTCCGTGCTTTATTAGTGAATAATAATGGAGTAGTGTTAAATTTTTATTGAGCACTGTATTCTTATTGTCTAAAAGTCAAAAGTAATATTTTTCTAACTAAAGATTTTATGTTTTTAACCGCTCAGGATTGAATTTCAGTTTGGGGTCATCCTATGACCCCGCGCATCTTAGCGTTCGCTAAGAAGGCGCGCGTTTTCTCGTTTTAAGAATATGGAGAAAGTATCAAGCAAGAGAGAGAGACAGAAGGTATTGAGTGATGTGTGTAAAATATATTATTTTGCTATATTTTTCTTAGATGCTAGATCATGAAAATTAGAGGAATGGCGAACTTTTTCAAAGTGCCAAGTTCCAATCGGAGCACTTTGAAGAAGTTCGTCATTCGAGTTCTCTTCCACTTTTCCATTTTATTTATTTTATCTTTATGTGTTAATTTTAATTAAAGCATGCTTTTTGTTGTTTCATTGTATCTTAATTGGTTAGTTAACTTCAGACAATATTGATAATGCAATAACTGGATGCTGCTGCGTTGGCGCGCAAAAGGTATGTTGTTATCATTATTGTTTATTTCTTCTGTTTCTTCTGTATTTTCTTTTTTTTAATTAAATATCTTTCTTTTGTATTTTATTGGAAGTTGTGCATTTTTTGCCATTCTGTATAATACAAGGTTTAATTTCTAATATCACTTGTTAAATTATTTGACTTGTATTTGTTATAAGGGTAAGCTTATTTCCACACATGATGCTGGTGAGACACTAGTTGCATGACTCTGCTCTATTGTACATTTATTTCTTCCTGAAATGTCTGAATATTTGGCCATGATATTAAGGATATATAAAAGCTTCATGAATAGAATTTTTCGATATTCCACCATTCATATTCGCATACTATAATATGCAGAAAAAGCGGCGTAAAATGCAGATATTAGGTTCGAAAAAATGACATTTTATGCTTTTATGTTATATAGTATAAAGAACTGGTACGCATATGAGGGTGCGATTCAAAAATTTATAGTAAAATTTTATATTTTTGAATTTAGGAGAATATTTTATTAAACTAATTTTCATTAAAAGTCCAACATTTTAATATGCATGATTAATATTTCTAAAGTTCAATAATACGAAGCAAAATGATGTATTCACTTTATAACGTAGTAAAAGAAAAAAGATGGTTTTTTTTTAATATATAAACTTAAAATTCATGGAATAAAATGGTCGTGAAATTCAGGATATTATTGAAAAACCGGAAACAACATAGATGATGAATGATAAACTTTACTTTTAATTAAACTTTACTATAAATATCTTTTGTTTTTAAAAAAATTTCCATTATACACCCAATTTGATTATATGTTCTTGATTTTTCTAATTATTTAATCTTGTCATAGAATAACCGGCCTGTTCTAGAGCTACCTGTAATAACGTTTTGATTGAAGAGAAAGCTAACATTTAAATGACATCTAAATGTTAAATATGGGTTAAAACTAAAGTAGAATTTGAACGATAAGGAAAAAGATTTCATTGAATGAAATAAGGAAAAAACTTTGTTAAATAGATTTCGATATTTTACAATTCCTTAATGATCAATATTGTAGATTTTATTATTTTTTTAATAAATGGTCATCAAGTTACAAATGCTTTGTCTGAATTTGAACTTAAATTGTAAGAATAATGCAACGAAATAATAAAATTATCTATAGAATTTCAGCTTAATATTTAAAAAGTTGAAAGAAAAATAAAGGACTTGGAAAGCTCATCGTATCATTAAGTAACTTACTTGGGCATTTCGTTCACAGCTGTCCATCATACTGGCTATAATTTTTCACGGTGTCAAATAAAATGTTCGAAGAAATGGTACGTGGGTTTTGGGTCTCACAAGGCTGAAATAAACAGAAAGCTATTCCATATTATGAAAAATGCCTTTACAAGTTTTAATTATCAGCACTTAGTAAATATGCAGTAATTATAATTATGTAATGATTCGAAAAGCTGACATAGGGTTGTTGCGTTGCGTGTTCAATAGTAACCCTCTTTGCACGAGTGACAAATGTTTTATTTGGAAAGTTATTATCATAACAAAGTTATATTTAATTAAATTAAAATGCATCATATTAATAGCTTATTCATATTAAGTTTTCATGTATTTCTTGCTGTCGGTTGAATTTTCATACCACATGTAATAATAAACGAAATAAAGTATTCCTAAGCTTCGCGTAAGGTAATTTCTGAGTCGGCCCCCCCCCCCCCCCCCCCGAAAAATGAAAAACGACATCCTTTTTATAACGTGATAACGGAAAATTGTTTTGCTTTCTAATTACAGAGATTTAAATTCATTTTAATCTTTCTAATTCGTCGTTATAGTTCATCATTATAATTCGTTTTTCTCTTCTATTTCGCCTAAAAAAATGATCAGAAATTTTAACTCTTCATTAACTTTATTATTTGGAAAACCTAACATTTAGCTTTTTTAAAATAATTTTTTTTATCATTTTTCGAGATCCTTTTTTTTTTGAAATTTCGTTTTTTTCTGAGGTTATTTGTTTAGTTTTCCGAAGGATCTTATTATTCTTCATCCCATATGCATAATTAACTAGATATATTGCAATTTTTCTGAGATAATTTTTGTTGTTAAATTTGGCCATGCGCAGGCATTTAGTTAAAAATATTTAATTTTGAAAGCAGGGCTTTGAATTTAACTCCTTTTCGATTCAATTTCAGTTTCATTTAATTTATAATTTTCTGTCTATTAAAATAGCAATTTTTAAATTTGAACAGTGACACTCTCTGTATTAATAGTTTAAGAGCCATAACACGCAATAATCATAACAATATAATATATATCAATAAAAATTTTATAATTGAAGTTTATATATCTGCATAGATTTTGGTATATTGATAATTGTGCAGAGTAAGTTTACAGGCATTCTAAGAATTATTACAAAAATTAAAGAAAAAAAATGGAACCTAGTAATATCATAGGTTTTAAGAGAAAATAATCATCAATATGTTTATAGGGAGTTACGATTATTATTATTTTTTTTTAGCCAGATGATTTAGTTCACATGCTAATGCTTTTAATGGAAAAAGTCTATTAAAATTAATGATACAGGAAATGCATCTGCGTATTATTATAAGCTTACTTTTTTTTATGAATGTTGATGAGTTTCCAACACTTATCATCAAAAAGGAAAGAAAAAGATAATGGAAATATTTTTTTTTACTTACAAGGGGAGGGCACGACTTGGGAATTTCGGTTTGGGATGAGACTTGGTTTATTAATAGTATACCTTTAGAGTTGTCATCCATTAAAATGCTCAAGCGCAATGGCCAGTCAATTGGGAGAATATGGCCCTCAAACTCTCGGTATAGCTTTTATACCAGTAAGTTGTCACCGCAAACTTTTTGCGCAGGGTTCAATTTCGCCTCCGTTTTCTTTCTTGAAAATATTTTTTGAAATTAATATTTAATTAAATTAAATATTTATAAATATCTTTTATTAAAATATCAATAATTTTTAGGCATTAAATATTTTTCTATTCATATGATATATGTCATAATTTAATTTTTAATCAGTTACATAACCATGAAAACAATTTTAATGATATAAAATAATAAGTATAATCACTATTATCATTATATGTCATTAAAAATTTTGAAGGATTTCGCTAAATTAATTACAAAATTTCCGTTCTAGTAGAAATCTTCTTTACGGAACCGGTTTTGACCGAAAAAGAGAGGGCATACTTTAAACTTTTGAATACAGAGAAAGACGGTCCAAAATTTATTTCCCAATAGATCTTTAACATAAACGTACGCCATTTATTAATTATACATTATGTCAAAATAGTCTTTTATTTCTAATATTTCTATGAGATGTTCTTGTATGTAAATAAAAATTTATAAATGTCGTAAAATTTCAAAAATTTACAAAGGAAAAAAATCTCCATGAAATTCTTTTACGATGAGAGCAATATTACAATTATCGAATGAGTGCAACTATAATTAGTTATTATTTAGCACCATTAAGTTTGTATTTATAATTAATTATTTTTTCTTTTCTGTAAATAATTTTTGAACTAAATAATTTCAAATAAAATTAACAATTCATAAATATTTAATTTAAAATGTTAAACATTTCATTGAAAAATAACTGCTTATTTATATGATCCATGAATTACAGTTATAATTTAATTTGTAAACAGTAAAATAATTATAAATACATTGTTTCCCGATCAAAACCAGTTCCGTAGACAAGAAAGGAAATTTTGTAATTGTTTAAACGAAATTATTCAAAAATTTTAATGACATATAATGATAATACTAATTATACTTATTATTTAACATCATTAAAGCTGTTTTTATAGTTATTTAACTGTTTAAAAATTAAATTATGACTATGATTGATATATCATATGAAGGAAAAGATATTCAATGCTTAAAATTTTTAAATATTTTATCAAAAGAAGTTTATTAATTTTCAATTTAATTAAATGTTAATTAAAAAAATATTTAAAAAACAGAAAACGGAGGCGGGATGGAACCCTGGACAAAAGGCTTGCACGCCAGTCCTATATAGATCATGCTATTCGCGCTTCAACGAGGAACGCCGCTTGATTTTGCCTGACGGGGGGGGGCATTTGCCCGACAGGGGGCACGACTTGCTGTACGGCGGGACGAGTGTAAAGAAATTGGTCTCAAATTTTCGCCAGATTATTATTTATCAACTACAGTTGAATACCCCGAACAAATATTTTCCCCGACGGAATAAATAATTTTCCCTATGGGGGGGGGCACAGCATCCCCGACGGGGGTGCCCTGGTCCCCCCTCTGCCACCACCCCTGGCTTCAGCAGCGATGACAACTTACTGTTATATAAGCTATGCCGAAAGTTTCAGGGCCATTTTCTCCCAATTGGATGGTCATTGCATGGCTTTAGCATTTTAACGGATGAACAACCTAAAGGTATACTATTAATAAACCAAGTCCCATCCCGAACTGAATTTCCGAAGTTGTGTCCTCCCCTTGTTAGTAGTTCGAATAATTATTTCCAATTGACCAATTTCCAATTATTTTTGCCACTTATTTTCCGAATTTTCTATTGTCTGTGTCAGAATTGATTCGACTTTTTCCGTTGAATAACAACCTTTATCAGCTGACCGTTATTACCAAAAATACGAAATTTTAGTGCATCTCTATTCAAGGATTTACATGACAATTTTCTTTTCAACTATAGAATACTAAATCTGCTTTTCTGAATCTAAATCTCAGCTGTACAAGACAGTTTCAAACATTTTTCGTTTCAACAGAATTATTTTGAAAAACATAATTTACAGTTCAAATGTGCTAAATCGGACGTTTTAAATCCGATTTTTTACATTGTCGCATTGAATTTCCTTTTAAAGAAGCGTTAAAATATCGTGTATAATTCGAATTTATTATGGGAACATTTATTAAGGCCCTTTATTCAGTCCAGGTCTTTACTATTGTATCATTGTACAGTAGTAAAGTTTTCATTCAGCATTGTGTATTCAATGAAAATGGTCAATTTCTTTTAAAAAATTAATAATTAATAATAATTAATAATTATTAATAATTTCTTTAAAAATTAAGATGTTAGGTATGAATTGTTCTTTTATTTTGCAGTTTTACTGTAGCATTAAATCTGTCGTTTGACGAAGAGAATGAATCCAAAAATGTGTTTTAATGATATTCTTAACTTAACGATTCTTAAACTTATTGATTTTCATTCTTTTTTCACAGCGAATAAGAATGAACGTTAATGAGATAACACAAGGTTTGTGCACATTGTGTGTGTGCAATTCGATTTGGGGGCACTTGTACCCTCCTTCAACTGCTAAGTCAATTGTTGTCTATCGAATGCTGTTTACTGTTTATTTATTAAAACAACCTATTTATTTAATGAAATAATCATTTTTAAAATCATAAAAATATTGTTATTATCGCTTAATTTATTAAATATACTTATTGGTAATTCATTAATAATGCATTTTTTTATTGAAGCGGTTAAATAATAAAAATATCTCATCGCTATAATTTCCTGTGTAAAAATTGTCATTTTCCAATGCTATACTCATTTATACACCCAATTTTCTAAATGAGAATTTTTTTTAAATACCTAATTATTGAATTTCGAACTAATCCGTTTCCTCTACATTTCATTTTTATTAATAATTCCTTCGTATTGGTGATGAGTGTTTAAAATGACGGTAATTATAATCGATTATATAGACGCAGTTATGAAAATTTACATTTTTCTCAACTCCAAAATGTGCATTGTGAGATGGGCGGGAACACCGCTTTGCTGCAGCATCCGGGTTGTACTGACTGACCGCCGCCACGACAAGTAACACGGACATTGTTGCTAAACGCATTATAGCCTCATTATGAGCGGCTCGTGCGACTCTCCATTACAGGGATACGACCCGTCATTAAAGATGATTTTTAAAGCTGGACTTTCACGGTGAGTCCACACCATTCAAATTCGGTGCCGTTGCTCCAAAACCGGTCGTCAATGCGGAAATTTGAGTGATGCAGTCGAAAGTTTGGATTTTCAACGTCATTCGAAATCTATTTGGAGTGTTGGGCCATAAAAGCTGAAATGCGACCTTGGGGAGGGGGGTTCGAGGCTCTCACAAAAGCGAAAATCGCAATACCACTTCCGGAGTCCAGTTTAGAAAGCAGGGAGAGGGGTAGGCGCAGTAGCCCCAGGGGATTGGAGTGCCCAAAGGTGATGGACTTGCGGTTTACGCGGTGAGTGACCCACCCAAACGGATGAACTGAAAATTGCAATAGTGTGGAGTGCTACCACATCATTTGTGCTGTGTGGACTGACCGTAAATGTCCAGCTTAAGTCACACCATCATTATTGCACCCATCAAGGAAGCGAGATTCATTTTACCCCTCTGGCGGGTACTCATCCCCATATTTGAAGCGCCTCCTGCCTTGGGATACAATGTGAGATATAAGGCACACATGAAATTGCCCTTGTCATACTAGTTAGTGCACGAGGGGTTTTGAATGGCCGCCACACACTGGAGTATTTGTACCAAAATCCTGACCAAAAGTACAAAATTTGAAATGTGCTCAACAATTGTAAAAATTGTATTTTATAATATCTGACTAATTGGTGCGTCGATCAACGATCATTTCCGGAACATGAGCTGTATCCTTAGCTCCTAGCCTCAGTTGAGAAACAGATTTATTCATTTGTGAACGTAGTTTTTATCACATTTCAGCTTTACTGTAACGTTTAAACATATTTTTTGTTGCTATATAAACCGATAGTTTAAAGTTAAATAATTTTACATGTTAAATGAAGGTAAGACCTTTGTTTTAAATTATATATTCGTTCGAATATATATATATATTTTTCACATAATAAAAAATTTCAGAATTTAAAAAAAGTTATTTTTTAT
>BGPR01026878.1:0-13646 GCA_013235015.1 Araneus ventricosus | reverse complement strand
AATCGGTGTAAAGGAAGAAACACAAAATCAATTCTCAGTTTTCTTCAATCTACTACGAAGGATTAAAAGCAACATAATCAGCTAGTACATGGCCCAATAAGTGTAAACGAAGAAACCCAATATCCCTTCTCAGTTTTCTTCACTCTACTACGAAGGTTTAAAAGCAACATATTCAGCTAGTGCACGGAGTGTTTTATTCGAGAGGAGATTACTTCCGGTGTTTGAGTTTCCACAAATCTAGTGGCGTTTTGTAAGTAAATAAACAATGCGTCTGCAGCATTCAGTCTCTTGAACTGTAACAAAACCGAGAATCAATTGCTACCTTGCCTTGGAAAATCACCTTCGTACAGAAGAACAATCACAGCCTTCATGCAACGATTTCCTAATAATGGTTTAGAGGATGCTGTTTCCTTACTACATTCATGAAGCTTCATTTTATACCTTTCTCTACACATTTTGTAACTAACTTACATTGGAATCTTGTTTTTTACTAATTCTCTTTCAGTGGAGTTCTATGGATGACTTAACTTCCAGCCAATATTGGGTGGACTTTATTTGAAATTTTTCTTCCGACCGAATCGTGTCAAGTTTTAAACTTTTAGATAAGATTGTGTGGGCGTGGGAATTAAAAATAAGAGTCTGATAAATTTTATTATATTCATAATTCTTGTGTGTGGTTCAATATTACAAAAAGCACTTATCTAATTATTGTGTGTTCATGCAAAAAAAGAAGAAAGTAAACTTATTTTAACACTTCAATTACAAAACTTTTTAACATGGTAGTAACTAAGAAGGAACCTTATGTATTATTCATGTATCTGTCATTTAAACAAAGAAAGCAGGCAATCATCGAAGTGGTATCAACTTAAAATTCGTAAAAGGAAGGCCAGTTACTTTTTACCACCGTAAAGTAAAATAAAATTCCGATACTAAATAATCTTCAGTGAAACTGCTCTTTGGAAACATTAACTAAATTCATCAAAGTTAATTACAGCCAAAGATGTGCTACTGAAGAAAAAATCGCATCGTGAAGAGAATAAAAAAAGTGGGCGAAAAGATGGTTAGAAACTGAGCCCAAGGAGCTTTCAAAGGTGAAAAATTTAGGGGTTTGGTGAGAAGGTGCCAATTTTTCAGGCAATTAAATTGTTAAGTCTTCCTTTGCTATCGGAAAATGGCTAGAAGACCGTTTTGGGCTGTTTAATGATAAACTTCTTTTTTCTTCTTTTGTGAAAAAAGAAAGTCCATGAGTCTGTATATTCTCCTCTTGTGTGGAATTCAATATCTAGTTGTTAAATCATTGTTTGTCTGTATTTATGAAACTGGAAAGAAATTAAGTAAGGGAAAGCCTTTTTTCCAATTTTATAATTTTCTGTGTCTGTAATATTTTCATGTCCGGGATAAAGATATTGATAGAAATTATTATTTTTAAATGAAACTATTATTTCTTGATAGAAATGAAGTTTATTACTTTATTTATGATAAATTCAATTTTTATTAAGCAAAAATTGCGAAAATACTTAAATTTCGACGAGGAAATGAATTTCGCCTCTCGAAATGAAAAACTGAATACTTTTGTGTAGAACACTTTTAAAGACAGTCTGGGAAAGGCATATTAGAAATGGAACTCTCGTTATCACATTATATAATTATTAACCCTTTGTATCCCGTTAGGCCTGCGGTGGCGTAGTGGTAATGTCTCGGCGTGGAAACAGGATTACTCTTAAGATCCGTTGTGTTTGTGTGTTTGTTTTGTGAGTTTGTGGGTCGAAATATGATGGGAGTCAAACATCAAACTGCAGATGTGGTGTGCGATTTTGGTGAGGGAGGTGTCAGTGTCCTTGTCATTTGAACGGGCCTCAAAATGACGAGGTCCATCAGAAAAAAGCTCTCGAGTTGTTTTTAAACGGTACATTAATGTAACCACTAACTTTATTTCATTTCAAATTAATTTTCCAACAATATTTTAATTTTATTTTTCTATCATCAGATAAGTTTTGGTGCAGATTCACCAAAGGGGAAAGAGAGAAAAGGCTTTGTAATTAAAAACTTAATTAATAAATATAAATTGTAAATTTTATCTTCAGCTGCCATCCACCAATTGTTAAATTATACTATTTAAGCATGATTAAAGCGGTGATTTAAAGTGCTTTTGGGATATAAAGATCCGAAACTTTAAAGGTGATTTAAAATTTAGTCTCTCTTAACCGAGTTTTTGGTTTTCGGAGTCGATTAAGTTTGGTATCAGCTCGGATAACCGAGTTACATCTGTGTGCCACTGGAGAGCCCATTTGGACAAGTTCGATAAGGTCTCTCTGAGTGCAGATTATCTAAAACTTTATAAATAGTACTTTAATTTTAGTTTCCTTATATTTGCGTTATAGTTGCAGTTACCACATAAGCTGTTAATTTTTTTCACTTTTATCTTTTCCTTAAAGGATGTGAATTGTTAGCAATTGGGCTTGAAAGCACTTTCAAGAATTCAGTAATATATGTTGATTTACTAGGCGTGGGCATGTACTGTCCAAGTGAACAATTTTTGAAATTTAAGATACTCGCATTTGTGCTATAGGAAAAATTGGAGAGAGGGGTGCAAACTCAGGTGTTATTCATGTCATTCCATCGCAGTTCAAAATTATGACCTCCGTTCCAAAAATGCCTTCTTGTCACTTCAGAGAAGAAAATTTCCATTTCTAAAATTTATTAAATTATAATAATAATTAAAATAATAATCTAAGAGCAAACTAACTCCTTCTGTTGGTGTATCTGTGACAACCGAATATGACAACGTTAACTCATATTTTTTGTTTACCAGCCTAGATATAAGAATCCAAGCTATAAGTAAAAGAAAAATCAGGACTTTCAGTCCAAGCTGCTGTTTGCGTCTGAAAATAAAATATATATATGTAATCTGCCCTAAATAAAATAGTGGTAGCTCTTTTAGAAACTTATTATACGTTTAGAGCCACTTAATTAATTTTTGAAAACTTTGAATCTTCTGAAAAATTCTGGATACCTATTGAACTTTAGACAGTTTGCAAAAATTTTACAGCAACAAAGATGGTATTTTTATTGGATCTTAAGATTCAAACTCTACATCTATATTCCCATTCTTACTTTAAATTGACAGAAATTTTTAAAAAGAAATTGTTGCAATCATTAAAAATATTCTAAATAGACATTTTAATGAATCTCCACTTCTTAGATTTGCATCTGTTCCTGTCTGTGAAAGTAACAAATGAACATCGTCACGAGATAGATAGATGAATAATGGTAGTTGACTTTTACCCCAAATTTGTCGACAATTTTCAAATTATGCTATGTAACTGCTTGTATACTCCAGTAAATATAACTGGAAAATTCATTGACTCAGATATTTAGAAACTGATATGTCGTTTTTCCACCAAAATAGCAGATCTATATCAAATATTGCATCCGTTTGCTCATCAGAAAATGTACAAAAACGCATAAACGATTATCTTAAATTTACAATGAAGAACAGAACGCGCCATGTTGAGTCGGTACCCGAGAAACTAGAGCAAACCACATTGGCGCATGGAAGATGAAACTTGAAAACTTGAAATAAGGTCTTGATTGGAAAATAAAACTATTCAAATATATAATAGTAGATATGGATATTGAAACAAAAGTGCATGTCAATTCATTACTTTTACGTGATCTAAAAGTGTTTCTCTCGATTTTTAATCCATTGTGAACAAAATGGTTAATGTCTTATTTACAATTTATTGTTTCTTGACTTTTGTAGAAAGTAAACATTTTTATGTGTTTTGCAAAGCCATATTCACTTCTGTACACACCCTCCATGTCTCATGAAAACAATGTCAGAAGTACAGGACCACGAAATAAATAGTTTCCAACCATTAGTGGCTTTAAATATATGTTGATTTACTGGGCATGGTCATGTGCTGTCCAAGTGAACAGAATCACCAAATAAAGAGTTGTACTGTTTTATTTAAGTATAATTAAAGCACACTTAGTACTTTTGGAAAATGAGAATCCCGAAAATATAAAGGTCTTACTTTAAAGTTGATTTAAAATTTAGTCCCTCTTAACCGAGTTTTTGGTTATCGGCTCGGATAATCGAGTTATTTCTGCGTGTCACTGTAGAGTCCATTTGGGAAAGTCCGTTAAGTTCTGTTTACGTGCAGATTATTTAAAACTTTAAAAATAATCTTTTCATCTTTCAAAAAGAAATCAAAGACTGAACGTCCAGCATTAGTCTGCAAAACAACAACAGTGCGAAGTTCTGTAAAAAATTTGTAAATAGTATATAACATGCCATTTTCGGAAGACTTTATTCTTTCTCATATCCGAAATGTGAATCTGAAAGTAATGTAGTCCTCAAGAATCATGATATTCAAATTTGTATTAATCCATATCTTTTAGTTGTTTAGATTTATCTCCGTCTCTCAGGGGAATTAGTGGTAAAGTTTCGGCTTCCAGGTAGGACGGTTCCAAATTCGAAACCCAATTCCACGAAATTATACAATGTGTAGCGTAAAAGTTGCATTATAAATTTGACATCGAGTCTCAAAGTTGGTACACTATGAAAAAATGGAGAGAGGGGTACAAACTCAGGTTTTATTCATATCATCCTATCGCGGTTAAAAATTAAAAGATCCGTCTCTTTCTTATTCCTTCGGAGAGGAAAATTTCCATAACTAACCTTTATTAAATCATAATAATAAAAACAATTAACTTCTTCTATAGATGTGTCTTTGACAACCAAATTTACCAGCCTAAATATAAGATTCTTAGCTATAAATAAAAGAAATTTCAAAATAGAAACCCTAAGTTTTGTGTAACACTGAAATAAATTATAAATATATTTTGCAATTAAGAAAATAGTGGGAGCTCTTATAGAAACATATAATCTGTTTAGAGCGACTTAAGTAATTTTCGAAAGTGGTGAAGCTTCTGAAACATTCTGGACACGTATCGAATTTTAAACAAATTATGGAATATTGTTCAAATGACAATTAATAATTTATTGACATGAAAAAATTATAATTTTTTCAGTTTGTAAATTAATTTTCAGAATTTGAACAATGTTTCTTTCTTTCAAAATATAAATAAAATACCTATTACATTATTTATATTATATATTATTTATAAATCTTTGACTTTTTTCCTCTTTCCAATAATTCAATAAATTCTCTGAATACTATGAAAGTATTCATGTAATTTTTAAAATATGGCGTTTTACAGAAGACATAATGACATAAAATTCCAGAAGACAGTTATTTAATAACTAGAAAATAAAAAGGTCTTTTGTCTCTCATTAAATAATACAGAAGGCATTTTGAAAATATCCAAAAATAAAATAAAAGTGTGGAGTCGCGTTAAATTGATATATTATCTGTTCCAGATAGATAATTTTGATCCAGAAAAGTAATTTTCTTCTGTAACAATAAGGAAAAGGCGCTTTTATGCACATACGAAAAAAATTAACTGCCAAAAAATATAAATTTTTATAGAATTTATGCTCCCATAAGTGTCTCATTATCATAAATTTAATGTTAAACTATTATGGTAAACTAGCTAAAAACCTTGTTTCTGCATCTGGCAGTTGGAATTTTTGATACGTTTTTGTTACCAGTGAATTTGATACTTATGATACAAAGTATCAGTCTTTAAAAACAAATAACTCAAATTTACATTTACTAATATCATCTACATTGGTCTATCAATACATTTTCTTTATAATTATTACATTTATCTTTCAAAAACTAACGTAACACTTTTAAACACTTAAATCATTATTTATATGCTGCTTTTTCCAGATTGAAACTAGTTGGTAGATCAAATCTAGGTACTGTTTTAATTCTACCTTTCGGCATTTCGTATTATTTATATTTAAATTATTTTATCAGACCATCGCGATTAAACGCGCTGTTCGATATTCTCCGAATTTTGCATCAATGTTCCTTGAAGTTAGGAAGTTAATTCAAAGCACATGAATGAAACTTAAAAATTCATCTCTTTTTTTAGTTCTCGGATTCATTTCTGATAAAAGCAAATATCAAAGATATTACGTTTGTCTTTATGTTTTGAGGCGTATTGGTCCATTTGAAACATTCAAAATTTAATTAGCTTTCATTCTTTAACATATTAAGCGGCTTATTGGAATAATTCTTCATTTTACAGGCAATCCCATGCGAGTACTTGTGGTTATATAATATTTCTCAAATCTCTGTCATGGTCGTAATACTCGAAAACTGAATTTTCGGATTGCTTTTAATTTTCTGAATAATTAATAATTTCTGTACATTTTGATTATATTTTAAAAATGCGTCGCTAGAAATTTGTCGTTCATTTAAAACAAGCCTAAAAATATTTTGAAACTCATATTAAATTTGTTTTATACTCAACTCACTGCAATCATTCCAAAGGCAGTGATGCATCCTTTTCAGAACAACACATTATAATCAAAAATGGGAAATTTTACCAATTCAGGGATTCGGTTTGTTTACCTTCCATACTGACTGTCAACCAACCGAAATCAGGCACTTCGAGTTACGCTTAGATCGTGTCGGTCAATTATAATAATCCAAATTCAGAACTTTCATTATTATTTATTCATCCATATCATATATAACAACGTCAACTCTCATTCTGATTTACCAGCGCAGAAATAAGAATCTCAGCTATAAATTAAATAATCCTAACACGTAAAGGAATTTAAAATAAATTTTATATATGATATGATTTTAATAAAATAGTGGTAGTCCTTTCAGAAACATGTTATGCATTTACAGCAACTTAATTAATTTTCCTACAAGCTATAGATTCTGAAAAATTCTGGAAGTACAGTGGCTCATATTTGTTTTTGGACACTTGTGTTTTTGAAACTTACTTGTGAAAAAACATTAAATCTAAATATTAAAGGATTTGCTTCAAAATTTTTCATATAAATTTTCTTTTGTCTTTAATAAAACCTACATATTGTAATCAAAATGAATTCAATACTTTTTCTTGAAAAAATTAATTTACCGAGAAAGTTTTAAAAACAATCTCACATAAGTAATTGGACACTTTGAACATTCAGCTAATGTAAACAAAAATATGCAAATAATCAAACTTTTTAAAACTTTGTTGGGCTCCTTTAGCAGAAAATACACTTTTAATACGTTTTGGCATGGATTCAACTAGTTTTTTTGTGTAGGAATGTTCAATATTATTCCATTCCTCTGTTAATACTGCTTTAAGTTGTTCTTTCGAAGAAATATCATGTTTTCTTGTTCTTTTCTCCAGTTCATGCCACAGATTTTCAAATTAAATCTGCAGAATATGTTGGAGTCTTTGTAACTTTGGGATAGTTGTACACTGTAGAGCCAGAATAGAATAAGTTTAAATAAGTGAAAATTTAGGGCTGTATGTTTGGGATCATTATCTTGATACAACTCTAATGTGTTTTGAATTCCAAGTTTTTGGTTCAGATGCTTTCAATTTTTCTTCCAGGAAATTTATATACTTATATTGGCGAATATTATTTTCAATGAAAACTAAATTTTCCATACCAAAAGCAGCAAAACATCCCCAAACCATTATGCCTCTACGTATATGTTTGACATCTGGCAATTGATTTTTCGCATTGAGCTCTTCGTTGGGCTTTCTCCACACAGTTATTCGCCCATCGGACCCAAATATGTTAACTTTTGATGCATCCACAAATATGTCGCTTTCCCGAAACGATATATCTTTGTATATCATGGATTTTGCAAAATCCAGACGTAACTTTCTTGTTCTTTCATTACCGAAAAATGTTCTTCTGGCAACTCTACTTTTGTACCCATATGATCTGATAAGTCATCTAACAGTTTCAGGGTTTACTTTTACTGTAAATATTTTTTCTAATTATGTTGTAAGTTTCAATGCACTAAGTCTTGGATTTTTCGTGCTTTTATGCATGATAAAATTTCCAGTCATAGGAGTTAGCTTGTGAGGGGCTCCTGATTTCAATGAATTTTCAACCAAAAATTCCACGAAGTATCCATCGTTTTATAATAGCAAACACAGTTGAATGACTTACTTTAACAAGTTTTACTATAATAGTGATGCTTTTACCATCTTTAAAGTATTCTGTGATTAACTTTCTAATAGAATTTGTTGTAACTGTGTAGGAGTCGGCCATGTTCACTTCAAATATAGAAATGGAAACAAAAAAACTAGTTGAATCCATGCCAAAACGTGTTAAACGTGTAATTCCAGATAAAGGATATATAACAAAGCATTAAAATGTATTATTATTTGCATATTTTTGTTTACATTTGTTGAATGTCCAAAGTGTCCAATTACTTATGCGAGATTGTTTCTGACACTTTCTCGGTAAATTAATTTTGTCAAGAAAAGGTATTGAATTTATTTTCATTATAATATGTAGGTTTTATTCTAGACTAAAGAAAGTTTTTATGAACAAAGTTTGAAGTAAATGCTTTAAAATTTATACTATGCCTTTTATAAGTAAGTTTCAAAAACACAAGTGTCCAAAAACAAATATGAGGCACAGCATATCGAATTTTACACAAATTATGGAATATAGTTGAAATATCTAAAGAAAGGTATGTCATCCTGCTTTCTTTACAATGAAATGAAAAAATATGATAATTTCAGTTTACAAATTATTTTTCAGAATCTGAACAATATTTCTTTCGTATAATAGTATTGATAAAATATTCCATTATTTATAAATTTTTTCATTTTACCTCTTCCCAACTAATATTCAATAAATAAAATACCTTAGATCTTTGGGTGCTGTGAAAGTTTTCATTTAAATTTTAAAATATCCTGCTTTTCCGAAAACATATTCACATAAAATTCAGAAAGATATTTATTTAATAATGAGAAATCAAATAGGTCCTCTGTCTCTTATTTAATAATACAGAACCAGTTTTCAAAATAGCCAAAAATAAAATAACCCTCTGACTACTAAGAGTTCTCAAAATCTAAGTACAGTTGTATACGGAGGTTTGCTTACTAATTGATCTTTGGAATGGATTCGTCCGCCCCTTCCCCGTTTTCTCCTCACTACGGATGGTAGGAGATATGAATTTCAGGCCATTCATTTCTCATCTCTCCCCTAAGGGTCCCTTTTATGATCACTCGTCCAACTGCCTTCTCCTCCCTTTCGGAACAGCATCCGGCCGAAATCCGCCCCACATGTATAGAAGTTGCATGGCCGGTTACGGCCGGCTTAGGAGTCAGAGTGTTAAATAGTCCGCAGCAGTGTAACATTCATATACAATCTGTTACAGATCGTGTATACTGATCGAGAAAATTAATTTTATTCAATAACAATAAGGAATAACAGCTTTTATGCACATACAATAACAAAATTTAGTCTGCAAAAAATTAAAATATAAACTTTTAAATCGAGTTTATGCTTCCCTAAGTGTATTATTAATGTAGTATTATCTGCTACAAGAAATGTTTTCGTTTCCTTGATGCAAGATTGTCGAGTGCCTACGTGCAGGAGGACAATTGAAAGGTCACTTTCTCCCTCATTACGAGCGGAGGAGGTTATAAGGTCACTCTGAAATTGCGCCTGACAACGAGTGTGACCAATCAGACGTTGTTTTTTTTCTGTGACGCAAGGCCAGGGTGTGAAGAGGGGTTAGATCCCTTCACTTGAAAAAAGATTTTTCGAGAATCGAGACGCGCGACTGCATGATAGGAAGAAAGAAAAAAATGGTGCATATACTTCGTTCCGGTGTAGACGGTTCGAATTGTGTTCTTTTTGCTCAGTTTTTTGCACGAAAAAGAGTCTATAAATGCTGATTCCTGTAAAGTTCCCCCGTCTGGATTGTAGAATAAGGAGCGGAGGAGGAATCCGACCATTTTAGAGATTGCAGGGACCGAACAGATAAGACCTTTTCCTTTATCAATATAGTTTTTACGTATTTCATGGCGGACAACAATTTTTGCATCCAATTCTTACACCCCCCCCCTTTCCATGGAAAAAAAAGATAGGAAACTTCAGGACTATATTAAAAAGATTTCTCGGACTTTTTGAGTTTCTAGGTTAATACAATATGTGTTTTTTTTTCGCGAATGTTGATCAACATTATTAGTTTAAGAAAAGGGGGCCCCTGATATGTAGTCTAAATATATATATATATATAAGTTAATGTCAATTATTGTTTTTGTGTATCAATATAAATAAATCTTTTAGTTTCTTTTTTTCAGGAGTAATTTTTTTTGCATTCATGTCTGACGTTGTTAACTCTTCCTTTTTTTTATATTTATGCGTGATATCTTTCCTTTGTTTTTTTATTTTTAGTAAAAAGGATATTTGAAATATATACGGACAAATTAATTTAGCAAATGCAATTTTTTAATCTAATGAACTGCCGTTTTATCTATCTAAGTGTTTATATATTACATTATATAATATCAAGTTAACAATTATATATATTTAAGTGTTTTAATCCATCAAGTAAACAACTTAACAATTTAGGTATATATGATATTATATTATGGATAATAACAATTTAGCAATTTATGTGTTTAAGTAATCTATTCATCAAGTAAACCATATAACAATTGGTGCCCGTGACCAGCCGTCCAACATTGTTCCATTTTGAACAAAAATTAAATTGGACTTTAACATTCATTGGGTTTACAGTATTATGTATTTGAATATTTTTCTGTGTTTCATTAATCTTGATATTTTGTGCATTTACTTTGATATTTAATTATTTGATATATTTGGTTGACATAGATATGCAACATTGTTGCTTAAAATTTTTGAAAGGTTTGAAATGAGTAATATGTATATGTAAATAGAAAATTCTGTTTGGTACGGTGAATAAGGGTATTTTTTTCATGGTTTTTTTTTGAATAAGAGCAGGGATTTTGATTAATTTTTTGATGTCATATATGCATGGACTTAGAGATTCTCTCACCGCCAACAACTAGACGTGGTTCTCCCTACAACCCAATCATGGCTTTAAACACAGGTGATCAGCAAACTGCCTTTAGTATTCAAAGTAGCCAAATTGAAAAATTTAATGGAGAACCGGATAAATTGGAGTGGTTTATTCAACAAATCACAGACCTTAAACAAACAAATGGTCAGATGAAATGACTTTTCTTTTTTTGAAGTCAAAATTAGCAGGTTCCGCTTTATCTTGGTATGCCTCGAATCCCACATGCAAAAATGTAACCACATTTGACGAAGCCGTCACACAACTACATGCATTTTTTAGAAATGATTCAACCCCACTATCAAATTCTGCAGAACTTCACAACATTCAGCTTATGCCAGGTGAATCAATTGGAAATTTAGCTCATCGCATGCAAGTTTTAACCAGTAGAACATATAATCTACTAGAAGATGCTGCAGCACTCAATCAGATTCAGTCAATTAAGTTACTTAATGCACTTCCGTTAAAAATGAAACAAAAATTAATTCATGAGGACACAAAGAATTTTTCGTCATTAGTAGAAAAAGCATAAGAAATAGTGTTGACTGAACAAAGTCTTAATTTAACCCTCTGAGTGGTTCGGTCTTCTTTGTAAAGCGATTCCAAAAGCGAGCGATTGAAGAACCTTTATATGTTTTAAAAGTGTGCCTTCCTCCCAACAGAAAATGTTCCGAAAGCGCTGCAGATCGAGTCTCTTCTCCCCCTCTGAACTAGGAACGATTAGCACCCCCCATGGAGGGGATAACCGCAAGAATCTGTTCTATTCAGCTTGGAACCTATTCAAACTACAGTGCCAGGGGAATTCTGGGGTATTTATCTGGCCCTGGGTTTATTGCTTTCGGAAGATCCCATCTGTGGCGTGACTGAATGTCTTCAAGATGCCCTCATTCTGCATATTGCCCGTGTCCATAACACCAGATGACAAAAATAAACGCCGTTACACCAGACAAATGCCAGACCGTTGGGCCAAAAAAATGAACGCTATATTACTTATTTTTTATGTTGTGAGTTTCTAAAAATATGAACATCATTGAAGTTGCATGAAAGCTGATATTCTTTAGATGTCTGTGACTTCAATTTATTTGTTGTTTATTAATAGTTATATTTTAGATATTGGCTGTACTTCATATTATTAGTTGTCTTTTTATATTCTTGACTTCAATTTATTTTCAGTCTACACGTCAGTATATTAGTCTACGAATGTAAAAATAATTTCCCTAATTTTAAAGATCAACAACAATGCCATTTATATATATATATTTTACTAATCTCTATTGGCACTATAAAACTTTTCATATTGTTTCTTGATTTAGTATTCGGTAAAAGGTAGAAAATTTAGAGCCGATCACAAATATAAACAGCGCTTAACTGGATTAATCCGTTTTGTATGCACATAAACACTTATTATATAGATAGTCACATAATAATCTATATTCCAAAATAGCCAACGATAATCAATATATATGAAGGATTATAAATAACCTTCTTAACCCTGAATAATGTTTTAAATAAAATAATATGCTACAAGCCTTTTGTAATGAAACTCGTTACATATGCGTTGTAAGAGAACGAGTTAATAATTCTCAAACTAAAGGTTACATTTTGAAAACTAATGCGCTAAATATTGGAAGAAATAGCTTATTCATATACCTTTATTTAGAACGCAAGAGATTATCTTCTATTATAATAAACGGAAATTTAATTCACCTGAAATTTGAAACTTTGATACTATTGTCTAGGTACTAGAGCATCCAGTCGCAAATTTTTCAAAATTAAATTTGGTGGACGTTCAAATATTACGTAAGCACCCAAGGGGGGGGGGAGGGGATATGCGATTTGCTTATTTTTGCTGACAAGGGAGGAAGGGGAGTATGAGTGATGCTTACGTAAGATATTAAAATCACTTTATTTCCGAAAATCTCTTGTAACTTGCACAAATAATTTAATTAAAAAAAATTAAATTTGAAAAAAAAGATATATTTGGCAAAAGAAAATTGATTTTTGTAAGCTTAAACTTGAAATTGTAAGGAAATTAAACTTACATTTTTTTTTTCATTTTAAGCCGAGTTAGATTTTTCACTTTCTCGTACACGAAGTATACAAAGAGAAAATTGTAATCGTCAAAAAATTCGAACTCGAGATTTTGACGAACACTATAACTGAAAAACTTGAATAGCTAGATGAGTAAAACTTGGTACACAGTTTTATCATCATGAATGTAGGTCCGTATAAAATTTTGGGCCAAATCCGTCAAAGGGTTGACTGTCTGTCAGTCTGTATAATCGCGTACTTGTAAAAATTACATCTCCTAAACCCTTTGGCTTAGATAAATAAAAATTGGTATGACGTTTGCTAATATTAATTATAGGTCTGTGCCCAAATTTCGTTTGAATCGGTAACGAAAAAGGAGTTCAAATTGCATAATTAATTTTTCTAATCCGATTCTCCATACGCATGCGTACTGGTAGCAATCTCTATGCACGCGGAAGGATTACATCACTTTTCCCCTGTTTTACTTGCGTACTGGAAGCAATCTCTGCGCATGCGCAAGCTAACGAACGAGGTCTTCTCCTGTTTTCTCCTCTGCACACGGAGCTTGTGCATTGGCTACAGTTTGATAGAAAATAAATATTGCTAACTTTTAATACATACGCATCTCTTTCAATATGATTTTTCACCTAAATATTTTACTATCACTATAAT
>BGPR01026877.1:227-12827 GCA_013235015.1 Araneus ventricosus | reverse complement strand
AACCGGTTATTTTGAGCGGTTAACCGCTAGGTTAAACCGAGAAAACCGGTTTCTTTGCAAAAACCGCCATCCCTAATTAACTCTTGTGCCTCAGCAAAGAAATTGAGTCTCAGCTATTGCAAAAATTTATGTTTTTATCTCTACTAGAGGTCACCCAGCGGTCGAAATTCGACCGTAATTCATTAAATTTTTAAGTTTTAACGTTATTGAGGTTATTTTTTTATTGAAACAAAAAAAACCCCCGGGCGGTTAAAAAAATAAATGTTGTCCGACTGTTGACCACAGACTTTCATGTGTTTGACATTCAGTATGAACGTAAATAATGAATGTTTTATTTTATTTAATTTAATATATTAGTAATACATACTATATATAAATTCCTTAAAGACAATCTCTACTCTGTGCGACTGTTTGACCACAGACTAATTTGTGTTTGACATTGACAGATTTGAAACATCTACATTTCGCATTTCACTCAGAAGAGTTTTTTTAAAGTAAATAATCTAAATAAACTCCCTCTTGGAGTGGATTTCACTGCGGGAGGATTAAACCAATTACAAATCATCCACTCCTCATTTACTCCGCTAATTTTTTACAGTGTAGGAACGTAAACAATTAATGTTTTATTTTATTTAATTTAATGTATTTGTAACACATATTATGTATAAATTTTATCTTTCTGCACAGACAATCTCTACTCTGTGCGCCTATTTGACCACAGACTAATATGTGTTTGACAATGAAAGATTTAAATCATCCGCATTTTGTATTTCACGCCGAAGAGTTTTTTTATAAATAATCTAAATAAACTCTCTCTTGGAGTGGATTTCACTGTGGGGGGATTAAATCAATTACAAATCATCCACTCCGCATAAGCTCCTCAAGGGAGGCCAGACCCAGGAACAATCAGGAACTAGCGAGTGCAGCCTGCGACAACATCTACGTAATGCAATACGATAGCCATCCGTGTCCAACGATCAGCAAACTCCGAAAAACCGGCACAAGTCACAAAATGGTGAAAATCACCTATAAGTTCTATCAGCATTACATAAATTTTATCTTTCTGCACTCCTTCTCCATATGAACCTTAACTATGTCAAATCTTACACTCCTCCGTGCGTGCATTGTGCTTAAAAAGGGGTACAAAAAAAGTTTTCTCTTCAGTATTAATATATAGGTACTAGCAGAGTACCCGGCATTGCCCGGCCTGTTTCACGTTAAAATCTTTTGGAAATCGGAAGACTGAACACTATTTTATGAATAACATAATGTTCATTAATCTTATTTTATTGCCGGAATATTTCTCAATTTTTTATGAAATAATTCATAAATTAATAGCACAAAAAGTTTTTTCACTGTTCATATACCATAGTATACAGTATTAAATACATTTCTTGTATTGATGGCCAATATTTAGGAGCTTGCGCATAAAACTTTCATGCTAAGTGGTCCATTTGTTAAGTCTCTTTCAATGACTCACCTCCACCCAACCCAGAAGAGGATAGGGCCCGTTTCTCAACTCAATATTTTTTTCTCTTCCTTTTTTGAACAATCTCGGAGTCATTTTTCAACTGAAATTTCATGCTAATTGGTCCATTTGTTAAGTCTCTTTCAATGACTCACCTCCACCCAACCCAGAAGAGGATAGGGCCCTTTTCTCAACTCAACATTTTTTTCTCTTCCTTTTTTGAACAATCTCGGAGTCATTTTTCAACTGAAATTTTAACAAAGAAAGTCTAAATCAACTAATGAAACAACTTTCACTAAAACTTCTCCAGCCTTTCTAAAGAACTTTTTTAAATATCTTATCGGTACATGTCATTCTAAAGAGTTGATTTAAAAACTTCGAACTGTTCATATATTTTTAGTTCGATATGCTGAAACCTGTGATTTAAATTTCATTTCAATCAGTCCATTTTTTACGTGTATTTCGGAGACATTGCCCCAACCTAACCTGAAGGACTGGGTTAGGATTTATTTACCCCAACAGTGCTTCATGTCGGTTAAGGAGGAACATGCGTACCAAGTTTGATTAAAATCGCTCCAGCAGCATTGAGTTTCGTGTCAATCGCCCTATGCCTTTGCTCCACCCTACCTGACATAATAGGTTAGTGTTTATTTGCACCTAAAGTGCTTTTAGTTGGCCTATGAGGAACATGCATATCAAGTTTCATCAAATTGCTCCAGCCGTATCAAATTTAATGTATATTTTTCGCGTGTATTTAAATGGCTTTATCCCACCCTATTCTCCGAGATTAGATTGGGGTATTTTTAATTGGTTAATTGGGAGTATATGTACCAAAATTCATCAACATCGCTCTAGCCACATTCAACAGCATATTAATTGGCCCAAGGGTTTACATGTATTTTGACAACTTTGCTCCACCTTACTCTGAGGAATTGGATTAGGATTATTTTCCCCAACAATACTTTCAGTCAGCCTAGGAGGAATATATGTGACTACTGTCATCAAAATTGTCCCAACCATTGAAATTTCATGCCATTCGGCGTATTTAGGGCATATAAAAACTTTTCCTCACACTACCCTCACAGATTGGGGAAAAGTTTAATAATTTACCCCTATAGTATTTTTAGTTGGCTAATTAGAAGTATGTATACCAAATTTCATCAAAATCGCTAAGCTGCTGAGGTCGTCAAGCATGTTAGTGGGCCTATTTGTTGCATGTATTTGGAGACTTTTCCCCACTCTACCCTGAAGGACTTGGTTAGGGCTCATTAACCTCTGGAGAAACAGGCAGGAGTGTTCACAACTTTTTGCCTAAAGTCAAGACAACTCCTACTTCATGGCAAAGGTCCGAAATAATGTTCGTCACGGGCCACGGCCCATTTCCGACATGCCTTAAACGATTCAACATCAGAAGCAGCTATTCCTGTGGCTTCGGAAACCTGGGAAACCCCTTACACTATGCTACAAGCTGCCTGTTTACAACCTCATATCACCTAACAGAACCGTCAGCTGACCTAGAACCACTTTGGTGGAAAAGAGTTCTGAACAACAACAATTCTAGGGCGAAAATCAGAAAACTCGTCCACTTCATCGCGGAAAACGAAACACTCTTTTTTCCAAAAGATGGTGACAACAACTAGCCACAGATTCAATTAACCCTAGGTACTCTTCTTCTCTCTTCTCCCATACAGAAGGCACCACCCTCTCAAATTCAACAACACAAAGACTTGAAAGGACTAACAGTTAAATTACTAAATATTATATTCTTTTGTTCTAAATGTCCTCTTTTTTGTATCCTTATATATAAAATGTAATTTTTAGTGCTCTGGCTTTTTCAATAAAGTTTCACGCGTGCCCAACCAACCGACAGGGAGACATTCTGGCTTCGAGCTCCGGTATGCTGTGATGCTAAGTACTCAAGTCGGCTAAAGAGAAACCCGTGTACCAAGTGTCATCAAAATTGATAGTGATGCTGGAACAAACATATATACATACGTTGAGTTTTATATATATAGATTCTTATAGCTTTGCATATAAATATCAATGTTCTTTGTTCCAAAAAGTATTTAGAATTATCTGCTAGCGTTGCATACAAATACAGACTTCATAGATTCCTTGATTTCGTACAGAAAAAGCAAAAATTGCTTGAGTTTGAAGATATAATGTGAAAACTTTTCAGACCCAAAACTATTAAATTAGGCGTATCTCAAATTAAAAAAAAATTAGTATCTAATTTTTTTGGTAAATAATATTTGTATTTCCAACACTCGGAAGTAATTTGCAAAGCAAATACTCACTGTTTTTCACTTATTCAGATAATTAGTTATGTAAAATCTACACTATCTTGGAATATCATTTTATATATATATCGAAGTTATATATGCACATTTCCTGATACACTGTATGAGCCAGGATAAGATTTTTTTCATTCGCGTGGCTGTTGGATTATAAGCATAAAAAGAAATCTGCCTTTCGTCTCCCTCGAGAATTTGGGGCATGGAATTGAAGCTTATAGAATATTTGAAGCTTTTGATGTCCCTGATTTATGTTCTATAAACTTTATTTTTATATAAAATTTTGACAAACAAAGCCAGCATTACTTTTGGAAACCATAGCATCCATCCCAATTATTCTTTGATTTATGATCTTTCCATGCAAAATTTGATGAGGGAGTAAATCTCAGTGTAGACTGTCTGCGTGGAAAATTTATTCTGTTGAAAATTTTAAAAAGGGAATGTTTAAAACAGTACTTATTTATAGTACATATTTTTCTTAGAACCATTGTCTTTTTTTGCATAAAAATTGACACGGTTCTTACTTATGTCTTCTCCAGATTGGAACTTAGTTTATTTTGCCTTAAAGAATGTCTTAATACTGAAAACAGTAAGTGCCTAATTGAGTGTTTAATCAATAAAATAAGATATGCTGCATTTATTTCCTAATAAAACTCATTTCTCATAATTCCAACACGGTAACACGACACTATGAAATTACCTATCCGACGTTTGCCTATGATTTCAACTCATCTCTGAGAAATCGATCTCTTCCTGAAGTTTAAAAACGCTTTTGTAAAATGCCCTGTTTATCCATTTATTTTTTAAAAAATGTTTTGCGATCCCTCGAGATAAAATGACTGGAATGAAACAAATGATCGCTTGAATAGGACTAAAACTTAGATCATAAACAAGTCCGGGAATATATCTTTAACGCAGCAGGGAGGAAGAGTTTTAGCGGTTTAATGCAAAGATGAATTATTTTACAATTCATCAAAGACAGATAAAAATTAAAAAAATACATTTAACACTCGATGAAATGGTATCTATGGTAAAAAAATAAATATTATAACTATTCACAAAATTGTACAACATAAGTTGCCGAATACATAAAAGAATGGTCTCAACTCCTTGAATTAAAATGGTTGAACCATTAAGTACGTTTCTGGAGAAAAATTAATAAAATAATTCATTTAACATTATTTGAATAAATTTATGCAAAAAAATTAGCCTATTTATATTTCTTTAAACAAATGATCATTTACAGTAATTATTTTCAGCTTTGGTGTTTACTCGATGAGGATCTTTATTTTCATACTTCATTAAGATTCTTTTCTAAATTAATATTGACATGGAGTATATTCGATAAGAGATAGGTTAGAACCCATTAATACCTTCATTAACTCTCCATTTCAATCAATGAATGTTTGTCAATGGCCTAGGTGCGGGTCACTATTCAGTATTTGATGACTGAAATTAGTGGAATTTCTACTACTTACAGATAGGATACTCCATGTATTCATCTAGGTCAGAGGTTCCCAACCTGTGGTACGCGTACCCCTGGGGGTACGCGAAATCAAAGTTGTTAATGGCGGAAACGAAGAAAACATAAAGGATTAAAAAATGTTAGAGAATTTTTTCTCCAAGTAAATACTCGCTATTTAATTGTTAACCATTCAATAGTTGATTATAACAATGTGTAATTTTTTTGCCATCCTTACAAGGGGCCGTCCACAAATGATGTCACGCTTGGAGGGGGAAGGGGGTTCGTGAAATTGTGACAATTGGGGAGGGGGTAACAAGAAGTGTGACATCACGCATTTTGGTTAAAATAAAAACATTTAAAATCAGCAGATTAAATTTTGAAGTTATTTTGAAATTACCAGAATTTGAGGGTATTTTTTAATCGGGGCTAAAACAACTTTCAGGTGATTTTTTTTCTTATATTCCTTTGTTTTCTGAAAAGGCATTCAGAGTAGGTTTTGAGAATATGGTAGCAGCAGAAATTCTTCACCATTAGAAGAAAACCTCCCCCTGTCACACCCTTGAAATGTGCAACGAAAGATACGTCGCCCCACCTGGGTGAGTGGTAGAACTGGTAGTGGCACAAACAGGTTGATCTTATTGAGGCGTGTTTTTAAATTCAATCTGTTTAAGAGTATTTTGCGTTCGTAAAGTAAAGATAAGATTTACAGCAAAATATATCAAATTCCAAAATACTACTGTTTTCAATTGCTCTTTTAAATTAATGTTTCATTACTATTGTATATTAACTAGGTTTTCTGTTGTAAACCTCAATCTTATTTCATACAAAATAAGTACGCATATAATCATTATTATTGCTATGCTCACAAATGTCATTAAAACACATTGTTAAAGTTTAAAAATAAAATCTGATATATGATCTATAACGTAGTGCTTTGTTTCTGAACTGCAAGTATAAGTTTATGTAATATAGCGTGACATGTGACAAGGGGGGAGGTAGGGAGGTATGGTAAAGTGTGACACTTTGTGAAAAAGGAGGGGATCAAAAATATTGAAAAAGAGTGTGACGTCATTTATGGACAGCCTCCAAGTTAAAATGAAATAATTGCAATACCGGTTTCATCTGTTTTGGCGTTGAACTACTACTATTGTAAAAATGGAATAAAATGTAAAATGAAAAATAAGTTCTGAAAATGTTATTAATTCGAGTCATTTTACTTTTAAGCTAACGTAAAAATTATTCATAGAAACATCTTTGCATAGACGGATGGCTGGGGGCGGTGGTTGGATATGATAGTGGGGGTTACGCGAGAGAAAAAAAGTTTGTGAACCCCTGATCTAGGTTCTAATTCGATGGGCTACATAACGAACAACATCTCATTCCTGCAAAGAGGACAGACCGAAATCCCCCCGTCAAAAGTATATACTGTATAAATTATCATAATATTAGGTGTAAGTTAAAAGATTTTATAGCGAAGGTTTGAAATGAAATAGTGGCAACCATATAATTACAACCTATATAAGATTGGTAATAGCTTGAAAGATTTATAATCCTCTTACTTAGTCACAAGTGGCGGTTCGTCCATAAGGGCTGCAGTCCCCCCTGAAATTATTTCAAAAGATTGCATTTTGGTTTTCATCGTAATTGGCTTACTTTTCTACTTTGAGAAATCAGTGATCAACGAAAATGGCAAAAAAGTAATAAAAAATGTAAAAAGAAGACGGAAAATCAATCAAGAATTAAGAGAGAGAGACAGACCAGAGCTGCAAAAAGTTTCGCCCTCCTGCGGATCCAATATTAACACAAAGTGGGAGAAAAGCAACCCTTTTTCCGCATTAAATTGCATTCATTTGAGCTGCATTTTTGTCAGCTCTCATTTGGCTCTTTTTCTCAGCAGTTCAGTCGTTAAGTCGTTTTTTAGAAAATCCAATTCTGGAGGAGTTGAAATTTTTTGCTTCTTTATGTTTTTTCGGGTGCTGATTACGATTCTGAGGTTTGCCACCAATAATTTTTGTTGGAATTTTAGCTGTAGCCGAAAAACATAAAAAAGTTTTATCCAGTTTTTTGCTTATAACTCAAAAACTAACAATTTTTAGTATATCATCATTATATACCAAAATAATCAGCACAAAATTTCCTACAACTTAGATCTATAAAAATGTTGCAGCACTGCTTGTTTCTGAGCTGACGAGCCGCCACTGATTATATTCATTTGGTGTATCCTTTTCTTTTACTTAGTTCAGTGACAAAGAGATTCCTCCGTAGCAAATCCCCATTGAGTTTTCGACCCCATATTCTATCGTGAAAATTACTATTTTTCCATACCTGACCTACCTTCAAAGTTGGCCACGTATTTTTGAAATACCCTGTATAATATTTCATTCGTAATCTTATTCGTATTTTCATTATGAAGTATTTCGGAATATATAGATTACAACATAAGGCAATTTTTGGATTTGAATTACGATCCTTTTTACTGTTAATTATAAACTGAAAAAACAAAGTTTTCAGTGTCCGAAAATTGGCTGAAATTTAATGAGTCTATAAAATCTCAGTTTAAATCAATGATATTTTTTTCCATTTCGTTTTGCTGCATTTAGTTCTACATGGACTGTGCCATAAAATTGATTGTTTGGAGCCAGTTAATAGTTGTGTTTTAAAAGAAAAAAATAAGTAATTGATTTTAAGGCTGATTTTATTTATTTATTTTCATCTAGCTCCTTTCTGTTTCTAAATAAATAAAAGAAATCACACTATTTCGAAAATTTTCAATTTCTTAATCACTGATTAGCATATGTATTTCTTATCCGTTTGTATTTTTTTTCCTGTTTTACTATTTGATATTGTTTCATGAACTTTTTTTGTAACTTCCATTGTCTTCTGTTAAGTTGTTCAGATCTTTTGCTTTTGTTGTCGCTTTTTTGCCTGTAGTGTACTGTTCAGCAACGAATTCCGAAAATACCACTTTTAGACGATTTTACATCGGAAAGGGGTGTCAGGCAATGAGTCATATGATATTATCGAATTATTAAGCCAAGTCGATAGTATCGGGTTTTGGGAACTATCGACTGAAGCAATCGATAGTATCGACCTTCTCAAAACTATCGATAGTATCAATAGTTTTCTCACAGGCTATACTATCGATAGGCGCATTTTTAGTCGATAGTTTTAAAACTATTGAGTGGAACTATCGATAGTTTCAAAAATATCGACTGAAACTATCAATAGTATCTATAGTTTCTAAACTATCGACTTGAAAAACAATTATCGATAGTATCTCCGGGAAGAAAACTATCGATAGTTTTGAAACTGTCGATACTATCGATAGTTTCGATAGTCGATAGTTGGGAAAACTATCGACTGCCTTATCGATAGCTGAACTATGATATAAGGAGCACTAGCCTGGTCCAACCAACTACTACTGGTTTGAGAGCTCGCTTTTATACCTTTTCAACAGGAAGTGCATCATTACATAGGAAGTGATGTAATCTCAAGAAGGTTCATGAAATTACTGGCTCCCAGTAGAGATAGGACGAGAATTCTCCAAGATCTGCGAAATTTGTCGCCAAGATCAGCATGTCAGGGAAACGACTTTACAGCTTTATAGCAATATGCAAAAGCCCGTATCATTTACGTTCGATGTCTGGGTGTATTCCAGAAATATTACGTTATTATACAAAATTTTAACTTCAAGAAGCAAAATAATATGAATTTAAAATAGATCTACAATTTTGGTGGCAGATAAATTTCATTTTACTAGCTTGTAGAGTGCTTGAGTTATCGCGTTCGTATACATACAGACGGGACCGACAGACACTCCAACCTTTGAGGAGTTTGGTTCAAAGTTTGATGTAGATACACAATTCTAGACAATAAAACACGCACCAAATTTCATCTATTTAGTTCATTGCGTTTTTGATTTATCGTTTTGGGGATTAGGTCCAGACTGACAAAATTTCGGAAATGGGTTTTT
Organism: Araneus ventricosus; assembly: GCA_013235015.1. Taxonomy (NCBI): domain Eukaryota; kingdom Metazoa; phylum Arthropoda; class Arachnida; order Araneae; family Araneidae; genus Araneus; species Araneus ventricosus. Next base: position 3,627 of record BGPR01026877.1, on the reverse strand, counting down.
CGGAGTTAAGGAAGTCGAAAGCGTGGAGACTCTCCTAAATGTTGAGGTCGAATTTCTTGATGATAATAATATTTACTCTTTCTATAACCATTAAAGATTGAAAAGAAACGAATGGATTTACACACATCTAGAGAATATATAAAAAAAGTTAGAAATCAGTTTCAAAACTTTAAAAAGTTTCTGAACGAGAAAAGTTTCAGTGAAGAAAATATATTGTACTGAATGTTCTGAAAGCTATCTTTTTACTTAACACATCTTAAGCTGGTGCTTTCTCTTCAAACTCTCACCATATAACGGGCGAATTTTTGTAACTCGTTTGGAAAATGGTACAAATTTCAAAATTGCATGCGCATCCAATATGCACAAAACGAGTTTAGTCGTCTTCCGCGGTTTAATAAATATATGCACAAAACGAATTTAGTCGTCTCCCGCGGTTTAATAACAATATGCACAAAACGAGTTTTGTCGTCTTCCGCGGTTTAATAACAATATGCACAAAGCGAGTTTTGCGTCTCCCGCGCTTTAATAACAATATGCACAAAATGAGTTTAGTCGTCTCCTATGTTTTAATAACAATATGCACAAAATGAGTTTTGTCGTCTTCCGCGCTTTAATAACAATATGCACAAACGAGTTTTGTCGTCTCCCGAGCTTTAATAACAATACGCAAAAAACGAGTTTAGTCGTTTCCCGCTTTATAGATTTGTTAAGTTGAGAAGATTAGCGAACTTTTCCGTTGTAATATTCAAAATCATGAGCTTATTTAGCAAAATAGCTTTAGATTCTTCTAAGATGCTACTCGCTGTCTTCTGAAAATATTTAAATTTTATTTTATACATCTTTTTTCATAAAACAGCATTTGCATCTCCGAAGGCCATAAATGTTTTGGAATTTTTTCCCAGAAATTTCAAACTTATTTTGGTATTTCGTTGAATTAGTTAAAACTCGAAAACTTGCGCACCTTAGAGTGCTTAAGCATCTTAGTTATAAGCACTTGAAAACCAGAAGTATTTTGGTTGATAAATATATTATTGCAACATGGTACTTACTCTATGATTAGTAATACAAATATTCAAGAGATACAGACGATCATTTCTTTTTAACTCTCATTTAAATACGAAATCCGACTTAATTTCTCGACAACTTCAAAGGATAAATTAAAGTTTTGGTTTTATACTCACTACTTCTTTTTATTTAATACTTCTGAGATTACAATTTTCTCATCAAGTAATAATTGAACAAGGATGGAGAATCTGAAGACTAAAAAGTTTTCATCGACTACTTAGCAAATTGTGCATTTAATGAAAACAAGGCAAAAAATGAAATAGGTTCTTTTTTGCTTTAATTCTCATCGAGTTTAATGCATCTGATGTTCCATTTTGTTGGAATGACTTTCTGATTGGTTCAGTTTGGCTTTCTGATTAGTTTCATTTTTGAAAAGTTGAAAGTTTTCGATAGTCTTAAAAATGTATAAAAATTATTAAAAAGCATGTAAAATTGATATATCAAAAACTGCCTAAATTTCAGAGATGTCAATTTTTTATTGATTTATAATTTTTCTTTTGCTATAAAATTATTAAAATAACTTTTGAAATCTTAGGATAACAGCACCCTTCTTCTCTGATTCATTTTGCTTTTGCCCGTAATTTTTTTGCTTGTATTGTATGTGTGTGTGCTTTACACATTCAAAATAACTCATCATGTTATTACATCCCAAGAAACTCATAATTACTGCAATAGGTTCCACATTTATTTGTTAAGCAATCGAAAATATTAGCTTGAAATGAAATATGTTTAAATAGAATTTTTTTCCTATAATGGCAAATTTCTTATATTGTTAGGGTTATGAACAAAATTTTGAAATCTAATGCTCAGACAGGTATTTTTCACTAAATTCTGAAAGGAATCCCGAAAATGTTTTAGAACTTGGAACTTATTTTTGTGGTAAATGTGGAGTTAACGGTACGAAGCTGTTTCCTGCCAATTTTTCTTAGCGCAATTTCATTTGCCGTCGCCAAATACTATTCTGGATGTGCAGTGCGATTTCTATTGCTCTCTTGCGCATGCGTTAACGAGATATCGAGCACGCAAGGCCTGCGGCATTTTAAGCGTGTACCGGGCAATTTTTTTGAACTTAAAAAAACATCAGCGGCTTCGCTTTCAGCATAGCTAGTAGCTTCGCTTTTTCATTGAATGTTAGGAATCAGGGTTTTTAAAAAAACTTCGAAAACTAGAATTTCCGCACTGCCTGCGGCATTTCAAGCGTGTAACGGGTAAATTTTTCAACTTTAAAAATATCAGCGGCTTCGTTTTCAGCATAGCGGAATACTCGTAGCTTCGTTTATTCATTGAGAAACGAAGCTCACAGAATAACGTACATTGTATTGAACCGATATTCAATCCGAAGAATTCGAAACGAAGTTTTATTCAAATTCGAATTTATCGACCAATCACATCGAAGAGTAGAACAAAACAGTCCAATCGAAACGTGGCACAATATGGCCTGATAAGCAAAACACCGATGAAAAGATAAATTTGTACGCATGCGTGCTTGTCACTCGTTAGAAACATCTAGAAGCATCCGAAACAAATGTTCTCTCATCGCCGTTCTTGGCGACAAAGAGTTGGCGATACTAAGAGGAACGAAGTTAGTGGGTACCGTAAACTCCACATAAACCATTTTTGTGAAAAGAGAAACGCAAAAAATAAGGTATTCACAAGCTCATTTATCATTTTAATTTTTTATTTTTTATCTGGAGAATCAGTTTCTTTGGGAACTAAAAACTGAAAAGACAGGATTACTTCTATCAGACACCGTTATTTTTTCACTTATTACAACATGGAATACGAGCAATAGCTTCATCCTCTTTTTTCTCCAAGCTCCGTGTAAAATTGAGCATTTATTAAGCGACTTTTTCACCAACACACACATTAAAGAGAAAACAAAACAAAGTTTATTGAATGAAATTCCAGGAATACCACTCAAGTTGAAAGTATTCGTTTCAATCTCATTTCGTTTTAGAATCATAATAAAATAATAAAAGATTCGTATTACGACGGGAAATTTCTGCATAAAATTATATATAATCGATCTTTACTAATTATGTTTATTCGAAATGGAATGGAGACAGTTAAAAAAGTGCGTTATTAAGAAAAATGGAATTTAGCAATATTAATAAGGAAATACATTTGAAAGCCTGCGTTTGATATTTTTGTAATGCTTTTAAAACCTCCTTACAACATTATGAGCCCAAAAATAGATGCACATTCTACAAAATGATTTTTATTTTTGATCGCTTAAATAAATTTTAAATATTCTTAAAAGAGTTTTCCTGCAAAGGTTCTTAGAATGGAATTTGATTGCAACTACTTTTAGTTCCAGAAAGCGAACTATTTGATA
>BGPR01026876.1:0-21175 GCA_013235015.1 Araneus ventricosus | reverse complement strand
ACAAAAAATGTATTTATTATTAAATTGAAGAAAGAAAATTGGTATTGTTATTTCAAAGACAATTAGTAATGCATACTATATGCAAAAATATAACTGATAATTTTTATTTGAGTAGAAAAGTATGTTATATATTAACATCAGCAAAATAGCAAATTATATCATCAATTTCCAATATAATGTAAATATTTTACAAGAAACTCATTATAGGAATAGATAATTTTTTTCAGTTTCCCAACTTACGTTATGCCTCTTACATTCACATAATCTCCTACTCTAAAATGGTTTGCAAACAGTGGAGTACCTGCAAAATGAAACCTTTTAATACAGATGTTTGGAAATGAAAATTATTGCAAATATTGTATGAATTCATCTACGACATAGTGTAAAAAAATTTGAAACTGGAAAAAAAAAAACCCATCTACCTGAAACAAAACAATAAATTTGTAAGAGCTTTTTAATAAAAATATTATGCACAGTAACTATTTTTTCAAGAAATGCTATTACTTCTAAAAACAAAAGGCATTTTTCTATTAATCAATCAATAAATAAACAGAACATTATTTATGATATAACTAGCCGTCTACGGTGACCAGCTGGTTCGCTTACCCAACTTATAATTATATTGATTCAGTTAAATCAATAAAATTTAAAATTAGCACATTGTTAGTTATTTTGTATTTTATATTATTAAATTAAAATTAAAGCTATCCAATGAAGTAATTTCCAATTGAAGTTTCTTAATATAATAAAATATTAGTGTTTTTAAAGATGATAGATAAAACTGAAGATTCCAACTAATGACTGCTAAAAACGAAGTAAAATATTTACACTCGTGAATTTTCAGAATCTTTTTACATAAAAATCTCAAAAATCAAAAATTAAATTAAATGCATTCAGAATTAAATAGTAGAGAAAGATAAACTACAGTTACACCAATTCAAACTTCAAAGTTTGTAAGCAATATTTAAATCCACCATCCACAATAGAATACTATTTTCTTTCTAATGCGTGCAATCTAACACAATTACTAAAAAAATAATCCTCAAGACACTAGTTAGAGGGATAAGAACTCAAAAAGCAATGCTATTTTCAAAGTTTATTCTCCTTTTATTAAGAAGTGTTATAAATGTGCACACTGTCAATTCAGCCACAGACTTTTATCGAACTGTAGTTGTGCCAACTAAGCAGTTTCTCTTCCATGAGTTCCACAGCAATTGTGGTTATTTGCAAACCTTTTACGGATGGAAAAAAATTTCATTACTCCAAAATTTTAAAATAGCTATTTAATATGGCTATTTTATATAGTACAAAAATTCAAATGATTTTTTTCCACTTATATTTACATATAAACATTGAAGAATCTGAAAGTAGAAAATCTCTGCAATCTCAATATCATTCTGTCTGACTTTATTTGAAACCATAACACAAAGTTACAGAAATCCTGACATATAATAAAGCATGGGCTGCTTGAAGGAACACAACTTCTTACAGAATATCAGTAATCATATTCACATTTAAAAACATTACAGCACACCTACAGATATGTAATACAATAGATGATATATATATATATTCATCTCAGTTATATTAGATGTTATATTATTGTCCCATTTTGAGGCAACTTGAGGGCTATTTGGGACGGACCTTGTAATTCTGAACCAAGGTCAGATGACGAGGACAACACCTGAGCTGGCACACTTTCTCAAAACTTCCACACCACACCAGCGGGAGGATGTTTGCATTTTGTCTAACAAGTCAGTATGTATTTCCAAACTCCTAAATATTTTTCAACTACTATATACCACCAGTTAGCCAAATTTTAAAGTCAAAGTGTTGTGATTAATTTTTTTTTCTTTTACTTATTTTCGAGGTAATGCAAGGAATATAAAAGTAATCATTTTTTTATATTTTACTATATTTTTAAAATATTAATATACAAGGTCTAAATAAATGAATATCCGTACGTTGCAGGGCTGTTAAAAGAAAACAAAACAATGTAAAACCTTGTTGTTCATTGAAAATCAAAAATAACAGTTGAAAGTTTAAATTCCAACACAGTTATAAGTGTTCAATGCAAGTCCCTTCAGAAATACAAATGATATCAAGGCGGTGAATAGCATCAGACATGTTGAAAAGAGTGTGGGATGAGTTATCGTACCACCTCGACATCATTCCTGTTTCTGGAGGGGCTCACAGTGAACTGTGTTGAATTTAAACTTTCAACTGTTATTTTTTATTTCTGATGAACAACAATGTTGTACTTTGTTAGCCCTACAAAGTTGGGGTATTCATTTATGTACACCCTTTATACATACACTCTGTCCCAAAAGTTTATAGACTCTAGTAAAATATATGCTTTAGCAAAACGGAAAGGCATACAAACACCAATTACAAATATGTTTTTTCAAACCATATGTGACTTGCATTCAACAAAATATTAAGAAAAAATAACAATTTGTATTTCAATTATATAATAAAATGGAAATATTAGGTGTCCCAAAAGTTTATAGAATATATGACTTTCCAACAGAAGGTGCTCAATACAATGTTCTTAATAGTTTAAAGTCTTTCTATTTTCAATAAGAAATCATATACACGTTTTTCCATCGACATAATTAAGGTTTGTAATATCTCTGTTTCCAAGTTGTACCATGCTATTTCAATGGATGTCTTCAAGGCATTCACTGAATAAAATTGCCCTCCATTCTCATATACCTTCCGAGACATAATGCCCCACACATTCTCAATTGGGTTTAGATCAGGGCTCATCGGTGGCAACTCAAGAACAGTAACAATTTTCGAGTTTAAATAATTTTTCGTAGCACTGGAGGTATGGGTGGGAGCATTATCATGCTGATAGTCCCAATTTCGTCCCCCCATGTTTTTTGCAAATGGCATAAGATGATTTTCTAGTGTTTCAATGTATGTAGGAGAATTCTGTCGGCCATCTAAAAAGGCCAAACCCACTTGAACGTTGAAACAGAAAGCCACCCACACCATCACAGATCCACCACCACTTTGTCTACTGAAAAAGCTCCTGGGCTCTTTTCGTAAATCATGCCAATATTTTATATTCCAGTCAGGTCCATCGAGGTTCCATTTTTTTTTTTTTTTTTTTCATCACGGAAAAGGACAGCCACTCATTTATCGCCATATGACATATGATTATGAGCCCATTATAATCTCTTACTAATGTGAAGTTTTGAGAGTGGTGATCTGCGAGCTGTTTTTGCGTGGATCATATAACCAGATTCTATAATTCGTCTATGAGCAGTGTTCTTGGAGATTTGCAACCGGGAAGTCCTAGTAATTTCGTGAACAGACATTTTCTGACTGGAAGCCATTCTTTGTATCCGTCTATCACTGCGAATATCCGTCGCACGTGGTCTTGCCGAACGTGGTTTTGGCTCATATGGCGTCTTACGAGTTAATACACGATAAATCGTACTTTTAGAATGATTTAAAAGTTTCGATATTTCCTTAACAGCCTTGCCGAGCAATTTCAAATGAAGAATTTTACTCACTTCTTCATTAGAGAGCTACGAATCTTTAGGTATCTTGAAACGCAGAACAAACGGCCGCTTTCCTTTTCTTACAACATACTTATTAGGCTCCGAATCGACGTCACGATTACCAATACCATATTTGCATAAAATTGCATTTGTTTATAAACTTTTGGGACAGGTTATTTCTGTTTATTCTACGATTTAAAAATTGGCATTAAATGTACGGGGTAGAACTGCTGTTTTTTAATATGATAGACATAACATATCTATACAGTAAGTTGCAATTAAATACATCATATACAACAAAAAATATAGGCAAAATTCAAGATTGTATAAACTTTTGGGACAGAGTGTATATGCGTATGAATAAAAGTTTTTTTACCGATATTTTGATAATTTTTTCCTAAAAAACCCCAAAAAAAATCCCTTTCGACAAGCTGGAAGGAAAAGGTAGATTCCTTTACGTTAATGTTACAAAGGTAATGAAATATTATATATTGATCAATACAGATATAGCCATAAACATTACACACATTGCAATATTTACAACTTGATTCTGTTTTCATGAAATTTAATTTTTAATTATATCAAGGTTTTATCATTCTACTCAAACAGTTATGCTAGATTTATTAGTCAATACACTGCTCAATTTTTTTTATATCCCAACATATAATCATTCAACAGGTAGGAGTCATAAAGAAATAAACATCCCAGTAGTACAAATATCTCCTAGATAACATTAAGCCAGCCTATCTAAAATAGTAACAAGAAATTGACTCTTGACACGAATGAAGAAAGACTCTAGATTTAAAAATTAGTCTATTTAAGATAGGTTACCATATAATTGAGTGAACATTACTTTGTCATATGGTAAAATCACATGACATGAAACATTTAAACACTACTAGAATGGGCTCATTTAGAGAACCCCCCTGGTTAGAGAGATAACAGTCACTAAATTCTTAACACATAAGAGAATAAAAATTATTAAACATTGTGAGGGGCAAATTAAATATGTGTGTTTAAAGAATAGGATATGAAAGCAGCCATTTTGAACAGTGATTTGAAATCTCCATCGACAGTTAAAAGCAAATACTTAGGCAGAAAACCCCAAAATATTTTAAAGTTAATGAGATATTTTTCAATATAAAAAAGGATAAAGGGAACTCTTACATATCTATCTCTTTTGGCTATTTTATATTAAATTTATTAAACGAATCTTGGTGCCGCCATGTTTAGTATCAAATTAAAGTAATCTGTCAAATTAACTAATTATCAAATTAACTATTTACTTAATTAAAATTAAATATTTAATTAATTGTGACGAAATCTTCACTAAAACCTTTTATTTGGCTCATAGTATTTGCCAGCATTCTTAATCTTGTAATTATTTAATAATTATCTTAATTTAAATAAAAGTCAATGTCGCTTTGTATGTATGTTGAACATCTCTTCCTAAACCACTGGACTGATTGCAACCAAATTTTGCACACTTTTTATTTATGACAAGAGAAAGTTCATCTTCATCTTTTCAAAGCCCAAAAGTTACTTAAAATTTCAGTTAATTAAAAATTAAGCAAGGCATTTTACCGCGATATCTTTGGAAAATATTATCTCATGAAACTATTTTTACACCTTATTAAATTTTCAAAAATTAGCATTTCAGTGACAAAAATTCCATTTCTATACAGTTTGTTTCTATCATTTTAATATTTTTTTCAAAATTAATTTTATACAGAATTCATAACAATATTCTTTATTGTTGAAGAACAAGAATAATACGAATATATATAGTTGCCAGAATACATTAACAGAATTCTGGACGAATGCTAAAAGAAAATTTTAAAAGTTAACAATTTAAATCAGGACCAACTATTAATTTGATTTATTTTCATTCTTTAAATTAATGAATAATTAACTAGTTAATTTAATTGTTTCAAAATATTCATTAAAACCTTTCTTTTACTTTAGACATTGTTAACAGAATTTGAAGTACCTATAAAACAAATAATAATTTATGGAGAAAACGACTGTTTATAAAAATCGTCTGCTTCCATCCATATTCTCGTTTTATTTAAAAACCTTTCAGATCAGAAAAGGAATTTGTGCATTATAATTCTTATACAATAGTAGTTTTTACATTAAAAATATTAGACATGAAAGCTTTTTAATAAGGAGCAAAGCCAGGTATATCAGCTTGTTGACCGTATATAATGTGGAAGTGAATATGGCTGATGGGAGCTCATAACTTCTATGTAATTCTTGCTGTCAAAAACTTTCAATTTAAAATTAGTTTGTTATGATAAGGTGATAATTCCCCTAATTGAAATTTTCTTTCTATCTTTAATCGTAACAGAGTAATAGAGAAATGATAAATTGGGGGGGGGGTGCAATTGAACAATTGAATATTGCTTTTCAGCTCATACCTTCTAAGCAATTTTAGCTGACAAAAACTTTTAATATAAAAGTTGTTCGTTATGATAAGGTGATAATTCACCTAATTGAATTTTTTCTGATCATTAGTCGTAACAGAGATATGGGGAAATGATAAAATGGGGAGGTAATTGAAAATGGCATTTTAGCTCATAACTTCTAAAAAAAACTGTAGCTATAAAAAATGTTTCAATACAGAAGTTGTTTGTTATGAAGAGGCAATAATTCGCCTAATTTGAATTTTCTTTCTATCTTCAATCGTAAGGGAATTATGGGAAAAATGAAATTTTCAGTCCCTCACCATTTCCACCCCCTTTAAGGTGGTTAACCCATCTACGAACTTGGCCGAGATTTTCACCATCCTTACAACATATCCCTCGCCAGTTAAAATCTAATCAAAATTACTCTAGTTATATAGTGTTCACAAGATAACATGGGCAAAAGCGTTATGTCTCTACTAATAATAATAAAGAAAAGAACATTTCGTCCTCTATTCTCATAAGGATTAGAGCTGCAAGAATGAAAGCGGGTGGAAGAGACTGCAAATGACAAGAGCTTTCCAACAAGGGTTAACATGCATAGGATAAAACGTACTTTAAATTAGGGGGAGAGGAGGGGAAGGGAGGAAAAATCACTTTTCAGCTCATAATTTCTAAGCAATTGCAGCTATCGAAAAAGTTTAAATGCAAAAATTGTTCGTCATGATAAGGCAATAATTCGCCTAATTTGAATTTTCTTTCTATTTTCAATTGTAAAGGATTTATGGAGAAACGAAAATTTCAACCCCCCACCATTTCCACCCCCTTTGAGCTGGATAGCCCACCTACGAACTCGACTGAGATTTTCACTATTCTTACAACATATCCCACGCTGGTTAAAATTAAATCAAAATTACTCCAGTTCTTGTGTTCACAAGATAACATGGGAAAAAGTGTTATATGTGCCTTGTTTACTTTGTTTCTGTATGATCATATAAAATAAGTTATATATAGATTTATATTAATATATATATACATATATATAAACCTTTTAACGAAGGGTGGTTTTGGTTTCTAGGAGTCTTGATCGGTGAAGATCTGCAGAAAATTTCCGGAAGTCATATCATGAGAACCATTGCAATAGGTAGACTTCCTATAAGGAATCTACCTAAAATAGATTTTTTTTGGCATTGAATTTATTTCACAGTTATCTTAATCTTGGTGTTTCTAACATAATTCAAAAGAATTTTACTGAAATATATGCTTTAAATTAATTTGAGCAAGAACAGGTTAAAAAGCAGATTCATTGGAGTTCTGAAAATGCATATTCATTTCCTAAAAAATAAAGTGAGAAGATTTACCTGGCTCTATTTGAGCATCTGGTGTAATACGAAAACGAGTCAATTTCTTTTTTGGCATAACTCCAGCTTCAGCAAACAGACCATTATAAGCAGCAGTAAACTGGGGGAAAAAATAAACAACAAAATATTTTTGATGATAGAAATTTTATTTTAGACTGCAAGATGCTCTTAGGTACTCAAAATAAATTTTATAGCTAAATCCTTTATAACCAATACTTTTAATCACTGATTTTTAAATTATATCATATATAGCAAAACAGCTTTAAAAGAAAACAGTGCTCTAACAGCTACAGAATTGACAGTAACTCAGTGAACCCAATTGCAACAACAATAAATATCAAAATTAGCCTGGTGGGAATTCCTAATAATGTCTGTGATATGTACAAAGAGCATAAAGTAAGTTTGGTCTATTCTGAAAATTCTGTGGCTGCCTTATGATAGTTGGAACTATAAAGCAGATTGTATTTATGACTACAAATTGCAGCATTCAGAATAAATGTAACTACTAGAGAATCTTTTTAAAAAATGAATAAATAAATAAAAATAAATAGTTAGGGCTGTAGGAAAGTAGGCAACAGCAATTCCCTTCTTTATATGAGCAAATCAGAAAAAAAGCAGTTGTAAGAAGAGAAAGTTCAGAACCCCTGTTTTATTCAACTATGAAAGGAACTTCCTCATATAGGAACAAATTAGATTTTTATAAGAATGAATATTTTAAAAAAAACAATATCTCAAATACTTAATAAATTAACAACTGAACATAGCTGTGTAATCAGGAAGCAACTAACATAGGTTAAGCAACTGCAAACTGCTTGTTATGCCATGCAAAACTGAACCAAATGCAATCTACTACACAGCAGACTTCTTACTAAGCAATAAATAATTTTGGAAACATGCAGCATTAAATATGTTATTGTAATATTTTGGAAAAACTGCAGTATCTCCAAATACGTACTTTGGAGTTAGTTACCAATAGCATAATAGCACCCAAATAATAGATGACTAAAAATGATGAATTTTCAAAATTTATACTAAAATCAAGGTTGGAAATTGCCTAATTAATAATAAAAGCAGGTGAACTTTACAATATATAAAGACTGAAAAAAAAAATCTAAAACTACGCAAACAAAAAGTGGAAAGCTCTACACCCAATACAAATTAATAATGTGGCTAATGAAGAAATAAATATTTTTACTGGGAAATTATGAAAACAAAGTTAAGCAACTAGTATTTTATAGAAACACTAAATTACTAGAACAATTTATAATTTCATTTCACATTGAAATGCTAAAATCCTTTAATCCACACAATTAGATGACACTCCCTAATTAATTCACACAGCAAATAACAGCAATTTGTCATAAAAATACTGAAGTATAACATGTTAATGAGAAATGTTAGACATATGATTAAAAATTATCTTAACATAAATTAACATTCTCTACATTTAGTATGAATTCTGAAATCTTTTAATAAGTTTTAATGCAACAATTTTAATGACTATTTAATTACTTAATTTAATGACTATTAGGCCTTTCTTACCAGTTGAGGATCAGCACTTTCTGCTCCAACGACCAAACTTCCATATGTCCTAGTGTCAGATGGAACCAAATAATCTTTGCTATGTTTTGACTGAGAAAATATTTCAGGAGGATTGTACCTAATTACATGGTTATCCACAACCTACAAAGGAAAAATATGAATAGATAAAAAGAAAGAAATGTTAAAAAACAGAAAATGAGGTTTTAGGATCTATAAAGAAATGGTTCCCCAAATAAAGCACTTTTTTTTAAATAAAAAACCTTTACTTTCATATATTTATCTTTTATCTGAATGCTAAAAATATGAAAGATGTATCCCAAAAAACATATTACCGTCTTGAAATAATTTTAATTGCAAGGATGAAAGTGTTAATTATTTTGTATAAAAAAATTCAATTAAGAATTCATCATTAATGTTTGAATATACTTATTGTGTGTTATACAGATCTATAATTGTTGCACCCTTTAATAAAATTTTGAATTTTGAGGTAATATTATAGATTAAGAACTGAAAAACTGATCTTTTGGTGGAAAAATGAAATTAAGTAGTTTCACACACTCATATTTATGAATATCATTATGAGATAGAAATGGATATTTACTGATGTTTTTATTTATCTGCAAAACAGAGTAAAAAGAACATAAAAATGTTATTATGAATGGTGAAAAAAGGGTAATAGAAGATCAGTCAGAAACAGTCAGCATCCCAGGTTAAGACAGAATATATGCTATCAAAGCATAAAAGAGAAAATGACTCAAACTAAGGAGAACTTTCGGGTTCATGCACTATTGAAAGAATATTCATTTTTTAAGTACAGGATCCATCAAGTCACTTATAATTACTGTTGGTGCAGTTTTTAACATCATGCATGATTTGTCCATGCCAGATCCATTTCCAGCTCACATTTGTTGATATTCGATCACAGTCCTTTGCAGGATTTTCCAGTGTCCAAAATTTTGATTCTTAAGCCAAAGAACATTTTGAATAGAATGAAATTGATTTAAGTCTACATTTTAGAAGCATTAAAGAACAGTGGCTCCATGATTAAGTTCTTTAAAAGTACATAATACATATTATACAGTACACATATATACTTATGTATATACAGTACATATACATATAAAAGTATATAGTACATATTACAAAAAGGAACACTGTTCATTTTAGAAACCATGTGGTTATCCATCATAAGTTTCAAAGTTGCTAGAGCATTCACTGGCCAATAACACATTACTTTAAACAAAGTACCTTACTAACAAGCTGGTCTGCCCATCTTTTCAGTAGCAACAATTCAGTTAACTCAATAAAATTTTAAAATTTCAAGTTATTTAAGATAGTTATTGTTGTATTTTATATTACAATTTAGAATGAAAGTTATCTGATGAAATAATATCAGACTGAAATTTCTGAACAAAATATTATTATTTTTTCGACAAAAAGGATAAAACTGGAGATTCAAATAAATGACTACTATAAATGTTGTTCTAATTTCAAATTTAATAGCTCTAAAATAGTGAAATAAAATTTTCTATCGATTGATATAAAATTTATCTTACTATGATCAATAGTTCCCGAGAAATTTTAAATTATATTAATCATATATTTCAAATTAATTTCTGTGTTTTAATAGAAAGTAGTAAATCACGTCAGTGGTATATCATGTGCGTGATATAGTTTGGACGCCACTATGCATCTGATTATTTATTGCAATCGTGATTATATAATTTGATATTTTTTGGCAACGTTTGATAAGCAGAGAAGTGCTTTGTTTTGATTAGAATTTCGAAAAAGAATTCCTTTGAAATTTTACCTTTTGACTTACGTTTGACAAACTGAGAATTTCATGTTTATTGAATTATAATAAATTGTTAAACAACGAAAAATACTTCACACAGAATGTTGTTTACCAATAGGTTTTTTGAATATGTAAATAAAAAAAAGTTTCCTGTCATAAAACATATGTTTATTTTATTTGTTTTCAATCAATGTTAAACATTTTTCTTGCATATAGTGAGTCATGGTATTTGCCTTTTATATATAAAGATTAGTAATTTATGTACTATACACTATAAATAGTGCAAAACAAATAAATTCTCCTCTTTATTATGCATCACACAAAAGCCAATGTTTAATAGCTACAATAAGCAATAAGATTATAGATTTTGTTCTATTTTCTGTCTTTTAGAAAATATATGCATTTTGTAATTTATTTGATGATACATTTATTTTGTTGTGTACAGTATTTTTCATGAATACAGTTCATTGAAGTATTCTTTAAGAATATGTAATTTTTATTAAACCTATTTAATAAATCATAAAATATACTAAATTTGTGTATAAAAATATTTCCAGGAATGTAATTTTTTCCGGGTAGGAGTCTTATAGAATGGAAGAAAAATTAATGAAAATGAATGCGTCACGTAAGGGGGGGGGGGCGCAGCTTTGCCAGTTCTGCCAAGGGCGCAGGATTACCTTGGTACGGCCCTGCGTGCATGTGTACATTTTTTAATTATATCCACTAAAGCGACCACTCGTTATAAAGACCTTTTGCTGTGGGATGCAGAGGGTCATTATAACGAGCATCAACTGTATAATAATATCACATTTTTCGATTTGTAAGTTGCATAATTATTCTATGTGAAATATACTTGCTTTTCTCAAAAATATGCATGTGAAAAATGGTCTTTTTAAATGATCTGCAAATAAGCAAGTAGAGATCTTCATAAATTATCCCAAAATCACAAAAAAAAGGCTGAACACAACAAAAATACAACGAAGAACTAAAATAAAATAGCACACAAACACAAAGCTACCACTCGACACATAACAAGTAACAGGAACCAATGCATAAATGAGTAATCAATAGCAAAAAAATTTCATTTTGCATTTTTTCTCCTTATTTTCACAAACTCTACATCCTCTCTAAAAAGTCATATGATCAGTGCGAAGAAGAATATGACATAATGGGCATGAACTCAATGGAACCAGTGACGACTAGCGAGACAAAGCATGAATCATTTGCTCACTTTAAATACACATTTTTACATTGCACCAATCATTGGCATGGAAGCAAAAATGCCGGGCCACTACAACGAGACACTTGATTAGAATAATAGAGAAAGTATATTACATAATCGGCATAACCAAACTCAGCAGAACCAAAAGGAAGATGACATCCTGCCCAGACGAAACACAAATCACTTGCTTACTTTAAACACTCATTTTTACATTATGCCCACGTCCAACTGGAAAGCCCAAACCACTGGAGGCAACAGCAGTTCAATACGAAATGTGTTCTGCCATTTGTCTGTAGTGACAAAGGAAAAGCAATCATGATTCTAAAAGTTTTCCAGAGAAAAGAAATTGAAACATATAATTAGACTGCGTCTCAGAAAACAAATTGCTTACAGAAGCACTGCTTCACTTGCTTTGGTTGAATGCACATCACTGTTTAAAGACATTTTATAAGTTGATAAGAAAAGTGAATTGAAAAAAAAATTGAAAAATAAAAATATAATGCTTCATATAAAGTTGGTGAAGTTACTAATTAGCAATAAAAATAATTAATAACAAAATATTAGATTGCACACTACTTAGTTTTTTTTTAAAAAAAGACAAATACCTGTAATAAAGTTGTCATTATTCTTTTCCCTGATTTTGTCCACATTGGGTAAATTCCTATTTTTCTAGCAATAAGACCAGCCCTCACAGATCTAAAAACAACAAATGAAAGAAATCAATTTTAAAAACATTATTAAGTAAAAAAATAAGACTAATAACACAGCACTATGAAAGTAGAAACATAAATAAAATATAACTTGGCATGAGAAATTTAATAAGATATTGATAATTTCAACTAAACAGGTCTTTTTTTTTCCTTCAAAAATCAGATATTTGCAGTTAACAGTTAAATAACTTTTTTTTTTACACCATCAACAATTATAATAATAAAAAGTATTTCTATTGGTGATCTCCAGAACAGACCATTGAACCTACAATTACCAACTTTTGCATAGGTAAAATTTGAATGCGGAAGACGTGTATCTGAGGGCCATTTTTTAAAAAATTTGAATTATTTAAAAATTAAGTCAAATTTTGGACCTTTTGGCTCACTTATTCACTAGGAACTTCCAAGAGAATTAATACACTACAATAATTTTTATACTATTTTAACCCTTAGTCGAAGAGGCTGGCTTACAGAGTATGCCAGTGAGTTTTTTCTTGCTGTGAATTTTCGACTTTCCTCTCCTTACCCCTCTAGCCTAATAGAAACATCCCTCGAGTACAATAGGTCTTGCCAATTCATTCAATCTGACTTCTGCCTCAAATTCTAAGCAATTTTTTTGTGCTTGTGTCACATCAGCGAACTCAGTACGCCACTATGCCACCCTCTCTAAGTACAACAATAAAATTTATTGTGCCTCTTGAAGATTATCAGTGGGTTTTTTAAAGAATTTTTGGAAGAAAAAGCACTCCAAGCTGTGGACTGCACTTCTGATATTGATCAATCAGAGTTCATTAATGTTCTGAATCATGAAACTGACTCAGAAATTTACACAGATATTCTTGAACCCGACAAGCTTCCTTATCACATCATGTTTCTCCTACACATGACGATTCTATTAATGTTGAAGATGTCAGCAATATAGGTAATGAATTTTTTTTTTTTGTAAAAACAATATAAAAAGAAAATGGTCAGTGGGAAGGTTTTGAAAGAAGTAAATGAAATTCATAAATGGAAGAAAACTCCTCTGAGGAGCAATTTCGCAAAAACACTTGTTGAAAACATTTCTTCCGTTTTCCAAAAACTGTGAAGTACAAGACAAGCTTTCTTCTTTCCAGAAGATTATAAACACTGATAAGATTGATGCTTTCATACAGTATACATTTATATCCCTTAAACGAAACAGGACCGTGGATGACCCCCCTCAAAATTTCTAAAACAACATTACGATGCCAACAGAGAAAAAAAGTTCTGGCTTTTTTGGTATTTTATACTTACTGGGGTGCAAAAAAAAGTCAAAAATCAATATGGAAAAAGTGTGGGCAAAAGATGGCACCAGAATTGAAATTTTTCAGTGGATCATGGGTTTCAAATGATTCAGAAACTTTGTGCTATCATCAGATTCGGCGACACACATACGAAGGGCACATACAGAAAAACTGACAACTTAAATAGAGTGAGAGGATCTTTTTGACCCTTTCAAAAATTTTATAGTTATTACTACACCTTATGACCAATTTACAATCGACAAAAAACTGGAGCCCATTCTTGGGTAATGCTTGTTTATTCAATATGCCGAATAAATTTTGTTTTTTTTTCTAATTTATCTGTCATTCTTTTTAGGAATGTAACGAATAATAATTATTTAAAAAAATAAAAATTTTAATAGACCACGTTTTTAAAACGGACTAAAAAGTATAAAATAATTTCTTCTAGCCCCATACAGATTTAAAACGAAAAACGTGGGGCGCATGTAATAGATAATTGATGTATAAATAGTTTATTTCACTCACTAACAATTTTATTGCAATGGAAATGATATGAACTGTTGTGTGAGTTTTCTCAACGACAGCTACTCCCTACACTTCTTACTATTAAATATTGCATGCGCCCCACGTTTTTCGTTTTAAATCTGTATGGGGCTAGAAGAAATTATTTTATACTTTTTAGTCCGTTTTAAAAACGTGGTCTATTAAAATTTTTATTTTTTTAAATAATTATTTTCTGCTTTTTAGTCTTCTGTGTGTGAAATTTTGCAATCGATTTTAAACATCTTGATGAGATTATGACGGAGACATGTGGCAAATTTCAGGTTTATTTCAGTTTCTCTTCACCTGATCATAAATAAAAAATTGTTATTTTCCTGAAAAAGTAAGTTATGTGACGCAGAGATCTTTGAGATATAATGAAAAACGTACTGCGCATGCGCAAAGATGTGGTTAAAATATGGGGTGCTTCGATGGTCCCATGGGCCATCCTTATACCCAGGAACCAAGTCTGTAAATGTTAATAGTTTTCGAGATATATTGAAAAACGTCCTGCGCATGCTCAAAGATATAGCTAAAATATGGGGGTGCTTCGAAGATCCCATGGTCCATCCATATACCCAAGAACCAAGTCTGTAATGTTAATAGTTTTCGAGATATAATGAAAAACGTACTGCGCATGCGCAAAGATATGGCTAAAATATTGGGGTGCTTCGATGATCCCATGGGTCATCCATATACCCAAGAACCAAGTCTGTAATGTTAATAGTTTTCAAGATATAATGAAAAACGTATTGCGGATCATTCAAAATATGAAATGACAGACAAACGGACAGACAGACAGACAAGAAAGCGAATTAATAATGCATTGTCATCTAGTTCTGAACTATGTTTAAAGTTTCAAGTCTCCAGCTCATCGGGAAGTTAATTTAAAATCAATCGCAAGATTTGTACCGAACAGACAGACAGACAAGAAAGCGAGTTAATAAAAACGTGGTAAAAATGAGGATGAATATACCTGAATACCGGCCAAAAATGAGGCCGAATACCTACTTCTTAAAAACACTACACTTTTGATGGTAAATAAAAACTTCCCAAAATTTTAATAATTGCATGCTTTATAATGATAAATGACATGTAAAGTTATTAAATACATTTACGTACTATGTAACTTAAAACTGAGTAATTGTTAGGAGTTCTTTTGGATAAAAAATACAATGAAATATAATTCGGAAATATTTTTTGTCTTATTATTTAATAGCATATTTTTAAAAAATTATCTTGAAAATATTCAGCCTAATATTTGCTTAGTATTCAGTCAGCTGAATATCTGGCAAAAGGGCTGAATACAGAACAGTTGCCAAATATTCGTTACATCCCTAATTCTTTTCTCCACTTCCCTGTATTATGGTTCCTGAACAGATTAAAGTAATAAACTAAGAAAAATTGGTGGAAATTTGGAGCAGAGGATGGATAGAATGACCTGACGTACTTCATACACTGCCACTCCCAAATGGTTCCATACACCAGCCCCTTCAAAAAAGGGTTTAAAAGACAGAAACCAATTTTTTCTAATGATATTTATTAGTTCTAGTATTATAGTATTTAGCCTAATTTTTTATAAATCTAAATGATCAAGAATTAATATCAAGGTCTTATTTCTTCCTGGTGAAGCAAAAAGAAGAATACACAAACAGGGTGCAGAGTAATGTTCAGGAGGTTGGGATAGGGGAAGTTTCATCTATTGATGTATAAAGAACAATGTCCAGTTTGTACTTACTCAGGAGTCCATTGAGCTCTATCAGTGCTCATCTGTTCTCTTAAAGGACTTTCTCCTGGTTTCAGGTATTTTTCGTTGATAATTTCTTGTAAGAAATCTTTGTTTTCTTTGGTGAGTTTATCATCAGTAAACTTACGTTTTTTTGGGACCCAGTAATTATCAAATTTTTGTATTTTTCTAAGGCCATGTTTTTCTCTTGTTGACACAATCCAGTTGCATGCTCTATAAATATATAAAATATAATTTTACAAATAAGAAATGCTAAAAAATAATAAATATTTGATAATAAAAAAAACCATGTATAAAACACTGTTTTTAAACACACAGTATTCATACATTTTTTTAAAAAATATACAGACAAAAAACTTATATTTAAACTTTTAAAACACTAATGCAGTTCCAAGTTTCTATTTATTTGATTAAGAAACACAAGATTTCCTTATATTTTACAATGGAAATTACCAAGATTTAAATAAAACGTCTAATGCAAACTATTTAGTTGAATGTATGCTATATACTCTGGAGAGTGACACCAATTAATGTGAGGGGTTGTGACACTTTCCACAACATGCACAAACCAGACTGACATTGAGTTCAGCTTACAGAAATCAGAGCTATGTCAATAAACAAAAGAAAAAATATATAGGGTTACCAAGGACATAGGGTAATTCCTGATAAAAAAAAAAAAAAAAACATCCATTTTGTGAACAAACTGTTGAAGGTAGAATTTTATTTTTGGTAAAATTTGACGAATTACGAGATGAGTCCTATGCAACCTTCTTTTCTTTAAAAATTAAAATTTTCAGTGATCAGGAATTACCCCTGGATCGGGGAAATTCCTGATCACCTAGTTGTTTTTTTGTGAAGAGGCATTTAAAAAATGATTAAACAAAAGTAATTAACAAATAATACATTAGATCAAATAAATAAACCAACAAGACATAGTTAAGCAGTTGATAAGAGGATTTATTTGAATCATTGCAAATTTTTTTTAAAACATTTATATACACTGTTTATTGCTGCATAGTCAACAGTGAATGGTCAGTTCCATTTAAGGAAAATATAGGACCATAAAAATTATATTTGAATTTATTTTTTCAATTCTGTCATGTTAGGGATCTTTGGAGAATAATGGGCTTTTTTGCCGTAGATTATGCCTACGCACAAATGAACTCATCTAATCTTCCCCAGGTATATTATCTTTGAAGCGACAATATTTTTGTAAGTGAACAGCTAATTCATGTGTACCTTCTTTATTTTTAATTATAAAATCCAAAAGTTATTTTAATGTCTTCATGAGTCAAAGGAAATCTCCATCTTGCCACACTCTTTAGGCAAGCAGTCAATTCATTCTCGTGTTCTGCATGAATATAGGAAACAGTTCCCACATGTTTTTTTACTGATGGATTCTTTAAATTCATTTAGTAAGAGTGTAAAGTTGAGAAGGGAATTTCAGCAGCTTTAGCAGCAGCTCTCGCACTGAAACTTTCATTTTCAATCTTTGAAACAGCTTCATTAATTTTGACTTCTAGAAGCTTAGCATCTTTTTTAGGTTTATAGTTTCTCACCATATTTATCAGACTGATTTAATAAGCTTATAAATTATCAATTAAAAAATCTGCAAACATAGAATTAAGATACAAGCAAGTTAAGACAAATTAGAAATGATGCAAATTATAACATTTTTTTTCTTGCTTACAGTAAGAAAAAATAAAACACTGTGGTTACAGTTAAAATATGTTTTATAGTGATTAGAGTTAATAAATATGAACTGTCATTTAAATAACTAAAATTATATTTATTAGCTATTTCTGATAATATTTATGACAAGAAATAACAATGATCAGGAATTACCAGTGATCAATAATTACTCCATCTATGTGGGACTCCCTCTTAACCGGCTTAAATGGGACCGAGGATAAGACGGTTAAATGAAAATCCAGATAAACCGGAGAAGTGAAATAAATTAAAGTTTGGATGTATTTATCTTATAAATAAATACACAATTAAAATATTGCGTCATTTTTTCAATGTATTAAAGTATTATAAGTTACATACCATTAAAAATGAGTACTCTTTTCTGCTGAAGCCCAGAAGTTCAGCAACTTCCCGCATAGTTTTGCCATTTTTTTTATCAGCATCACATCAATGGGGAAAACTGATGATTGCTGCTCCACATAGCATAATGTCGCTTCTAAAGCTTTCATTCCATCCATATGAGATACGAGGGATGTGGTATTTTCAATGATGTCGTCTCCATCATCATATCTTGAACCCCATCTGTGACGGTGCCAATGATGTCTTCATCCAACAAAGTCTCTTTATAGAGATCCTTGTCAAAGGCCAGTCATTGCTCCACGTCTTCTGTATCGACGTCTTGACATTCATCAAGATCTTTAAATGCTGATAAAAAGATGGCTGTAGTTATCTCTGTGAAAAAGACAGCCTCTTCTTCAACGGTTTGATTTGATGACCAAATTTTTGGCCGCAACTTCACTAGCGTGGATTCGGGTAGCTCCAACCATGGTTCGGCTATCATATACACAACATCTTTAATGTTGATTTGTTTCAATAAATCGATGACACTGGCGTTTTTGCCATCTTCTTCACTCAAAGCTGTCAGAAGCTTTCTTCTATACCTTCTCTTGATCTGATCCATGGACTGTTTCAAAGCCGTCATGTTTGATGGCAAAAACATGGCCTCAATGTTACCATCTTTTAATTCCTCTTCACTTGGATGAGATGGCACGTTATCCAACACAAGCAGCACTTTTATTGGTAACTTCTGGAGATGTTTTTTAAAGATGGAACAAATTCAGAATGAAACCATTCTATGAATAACTCTTGGTTCATCCAAGCAGTCTTCCGAAGCTCTATAGTGAACTGGGAGAGACTTAACATTGATGTTTTTAAAAGCTCTTGGCTTGACGTATTTTCCGATTAGCATTACCGGCAGTTTATGCATACCAGCAGCATTGCCGCATAAAGACACAGTCAATCTGTCTTTACTTCTTTTATATCCTGGTGCTGCGGCTCCTTTTCTACAGGCTAAAGTTTTTGTTGGAAGCATTCTATAATGTACGCCAGTTTCATCTACGTTGTATATTTGCTTTTTGGATAAAGCTTTCTCCTTTACCAGATCTTCAAATTTTTTAAAAACTTGGTTGCTTCCTCAGGCTCTGAAGACAATTTTTCCTCACAAATAC
This sequence comes from Araneus ventricosus, assembly GCA_013235015.1. Lineage (NCBI taxonomy): Eukaryota > Metazoa > Arthropoda > Arachnida > Araneae > Araneidae > Araneus > Araneus ventricosus. The sequence goes on along the minus strand of BGPR01026876.1, from coordinate 1,879 downwards.
TGAGCACGTGGATTCCATGCCTTTTTTTCTATCTGTTCAGTCAGCCTTCATTTGCTTGAAAATCTTCATTTCCCCCCATTTTCATATGAAGAAGAACAGACTTTTCTTTAATAATTGGTCCACTAATTGGTTTTCCATTAGCTCATTCTTGATTAAACCAGAGAAGCAGTGCGTCATACAATTTTTCCAGCTTCGGTTCCCTCAGAGTGGACCAGGATTCTAATTTACTACAAAATGACTCCATCTCTTTCCTCATTTTCTTCCAGTCACTTACAGTGCTTCCACCTACACCAAAAAAAATAAGGCAATAGATTTCAAACGTTCGCCCTTATCAATCCTTTTTAAGGCATCTAATCACAACTACGTGGACACCACTACACGCTTTCTTTTCCCACAATTCGCCATTTTGAACAAATTTTAAACTCTTATGACACCTGGTACAAGGGTCATTCCATGTGTAGATACCCAATGAGTGTTGCTCCATAGTAACAGATTTTTTTTAAAAAAATTACCACTAAAACTTATGGTGGTGTAACCCTCATATATCAATTTGTAAAACATTTTGTCCATTATTGGCCAAGATATGGACATTTGAAAAACGGTCATTTTTAGCAAATTTCGGCCATCTTCGATTTGGCACTAAGGTAAGTGCTCCAGTGGTGGGCCACGTACCAGTAGTGGGCCACTTGAATTTTTAAGTTGAAAAACAAGAAATTCCAACATTCCAATGAAATAAGAGATCTGCCTCTGGTAGGCTGAAACCCTTATCAACTAAATACCAAAGGCACAGCCTTTATTTCCTGTTCAGTTAGGAGCTAGAAAGTTTGTTGCTGAAGTTGGTCTCCGAGAGAAGCATTTTTAGCTTATTCTTAGTGATTTCCTTAAGAGGTAACTCTTCATTCAACTATTTTTTAGCATACATTCTATTTGTTTTTAAAATGAATTGTTATTGATATTATTTGATTATATAATGAATGTATTATAAACTATCTTTAAATTAAATAATATTGATAATTTATGGATAGTGAAGGGTGGCCCACTTTTGGATCAATGTTTTACTAAATGCTCCAGTAGTGGGCCTAGCGAGGCCAGTACTGGAGCACATGCTTTCTCTCAAATAGACTGTTTTGTGATGTTTAAATAAGAAGGTTATATCTTGTAAAGTCTTTTTATTTAATTAGATGTGCTTTATTTTTATCAGAACCAGTAGTGGCCACATGGCCCACTTCTGATACACTAATAGCCCACTACTGGTACACTAATGGAACATTCTGACCAATTACTTAAATAATAAATATTTTATAGTACTGTTGAGGAAAAGACTGATATTCAAGAATTAGTTGGGCTCTGTAACGAGGCAGACAATAATAACTATTGCATTACTGGACCATCGAAAAATATTCCATCACCATTTAAAAGGGCTCTTTTCTGGCTGCAGAAGGAAGATGATAAAAGAAAAAAAAGATTTATTCAACATAAAATATCAAGATTTAATATCTATAATGCCCCAAACAGAACTTAAAATGAAAGATCGATAATTAACATATACCTTTAATAAAAAAATTGGCTGTTAGAGAAAAAATGTAAATCTCATGTGACTAGAATCAATAAATAAACAATTTCACCTATATCAAGCCATTTTTATTGCATTTTTTATAGTGTATAATGTTAATATATTGTTATTATTACTAAATATAATGATTTTATTCTTTTTTCTTTGGCACAATTGACAAATCTGGGTGGCCCACTTTTGGTATGCCCACTACTGGTACATCAAAAGTTTGCTATGCCCACTTCTGGTGCATAGGAGTGATCTAAGTTTTTAATTTTTAAAAAATTATATTACAATTATTTTGATATTTCAGGTGATAATTATTTT
>BGPR01026875.1:4610-21176 GCA_013235015.1 Araneus ventricosus | reverse complement strand
GAATCGCAATATTTTGACATTTTTAATCATTTAATATTTATTTACAAACGCGTCGCCATTTACATTGAATCGCAATATTCTAACATTTTTAATCATTTAATATTTATTTACAAACGCGTCACCATTTACATCGAATTGCAATATTTTGACATTTTTACTTTCTCGTATACGACGTATACAAAGAGAAAGTATTGTTAATCATTTAATATTTATTTACAAACGCGTCGCCATTCACATCGAATCGCAATATCTTGACATTTTTACTTTCTCGTATACGAAGTATACAAACAGTAAAAAAAAGTATTCTTAATAATTTAATATTTGTTTGCAAACGCGTTGCCATTCACGTCTAGAGAGAAATTTATAAATATATTTAGTTATGACGTTTATTCACACGCACGTTTCCAAATGATTTTTACTTTCTCGTATACAAAGAGAAAGTATTGTAATCGTCAAAAAATTCGAACTCGAGATTTTGCCGAATCTCCACGTTTTAGACCTCCCTGAGTCCGAAAAACACAATTTTGGAATTATGTCTGTCTGTGTGTCTGTGAACACGATAACTCGAAAACTATTAGAGATACTGGGATGAAATTTGGTAAGTGATCTTAACACATAATTTGTAGGTATCTATCAAATTATGGACAAAGTCCGTCCAAGGAAGTCTGTCTGTCCGCGGTCATGCGAACACTATAACTCAAAAACTTGAATAGCTATAGCTATTCAAGTTTTTGTATCCATCTATAGATGGATAAAATTTGGTACACAGTTTTATCATCATGAATGTAGGTCCGTATCAAATTTTAGACCAAATCCGTCAAAGGGTTGACTGTCTGTCGGACTGTATAACCGCATACTTATAAAAATTATATCTCCTAAACCATTTGGCTTAGATAAACAAAAATTGGTATGCCGGTCGCTAACATTAATTATAGATCTGTACCCAAATTTCGTTTCAATCGGTTTAAAAAAGACGTTCAAATTGCATAATTAATTTTTCTAATCAGATTCTCCATACGCATGCGTACTGGTATCAATCTCTGTGCACGTGGAAGGATTACGTCACTTTGTCCTTAAGCCGTCAAGAGTGGAATCACTATAATCCACAATGACAAACCTTCTGATACTCATTGGATTCTGGGTTACAGTAGGTTCGAATTTTTTTATCCACACGGGGGAGGGCAAACAGCACCTTGTTGGGGAAGTATACGAGAAAGTTTAGGGGAGACCACTCCCTCTGGTTATTATTCTCCCTCTTCATATTGCTGAAGGGAGAGAGAAAGTAGTTCAAATTGGCATCAAGTGGTATTTTTAACGTAATGACGTGGACTGGCTGGAACACTATCTGTAAATTGCTACATGTTTGATGCAAAAATCGTTCAAAACACTGCACAAGCGGCAGTGGCGGCTCGTCAGCTCAGAAACCAGCAGCGCTGCAAAAGTTGTATAGACCTAAGTTGTAGGAAACTTTGTGCTAATTATTTTGGTATGTAATGATGATATACTAAAAATTGATAGTTTTTGAGTTATAAGCAAAAAAAAAAAAAAACTGGGGGGAATTTTTGTTTTGGCTATAACTAAATTCGAACAAAAATTTTGGTGCCAAACCTCAGATTCGTAATCAGCACCCGAAAAAACATAAAGAAGCAAACAAATTACAACTCCTCCAGAATTGGATTTTAAAAAACGACTTAACGACTGAACTACTGAGAAAAGGCGAAAAAAAGCCAAATGAAGAAGTCACGCCAATCGTGAGCTGCTCCGGAGTGCAGCTCAAATGAATGCAATTTTAAGCAGAGAAAGGGTTGCTTTTCTCCCATTTCGCGTTGATTATTGCGTTAATTTCGGATCCTGAGGAGGGGCAAAACTTTCTGCATCTCTGGTCTGTCTCTCTCTCTTAAGTTTTGATTGATTTTCCGTCTTCCTTTTACATTTTTTATTGTTTTCTTGCCATTTTCGTTGATTAGTGAATTCTCAAAGTGGAAAAGTAAGCCAATTAGAATAACAAGAAAAATACAATCTTTAAAAATAATTTCAAGGGGGGGGGGGCCGCCGCTCTTATGGGCGGGCCGCCCCTGCCGGGGAGACAATTGGACCTAGAGCTACCAAATTTGGTACAGTTACGTCTTGAGTAGAAGGTTCTCTCTAAGAAAAGGTTTTTCAATTTTTTTATTGATAATTAATTATTAATAAAAAAGATAATTATATTTTTAATTAATAATTAATCGAAATTTTAACGTTTTTTCTCAGTAAGATCTGACCATAAAAAAAATTAAGTACAAAATCCATTCTTACACAGCTTTAAAAAATTAGCTTTTCAGTGATGCCATTTTTATTTCTACAAAATAATTTTTATCTAATTTTAATAATGTTTTTAAGTATATTTTACGGCAGTACTTTTCACTATTTTAGTTACTGCAAACAGTGTGACGATATTAAATAATTTTTTTTGTGAGTAGATTATCGTTGTTATAATTAAAAGGTAATCTATACTTATAAAAGGCAATGTTTGTGTGCGTGTGTGTGTGTTTGTCTGCGATGTCCAGACGAATCTATCGCACTTACAGCCATGAAATTTGGTACACAGGTAGTCGCAATGGTGGCTGAATGCACCTCGAAGCCGAAATCTTAAATTTTAATCTAGAAATTTTTTTATTTAATGTTTTGTGTTGTTTTGGTTGATTTTTCGCACTAATTTCTCAATAGAATGGTTTCGAATAATTGTACGACAAAAATAGATAGACCATCGGAAAGAACACGCGATTTCCGTTCTAATGAAGTTAGTTTTGAATTTCTATCGTAAATTACTGAATTTTGAGAATTTTTTAAAAATCAGTCAGTTTTGCCGTCTAAATGTTGGTTTTGATTTTAAATTTGCTGCATCCGACTTTCTAATAACACTATTATTTTAAATTTTTTTTATCTTATAACTAGAACGGTTCTGTCGGATTTAAAACAAGAATGGTTAAAATATCTTTTATCCTTTTTTTAAAATTAATTTTTTTCCGGGCCTTTGCGAGTTATTTTTCTCGATCGAGTTCCAAAAGCGGCACTTCTTCGGAACGTTGATGCCAATTTTGATTGGCGGACGCGTAGGATACGTCATGACCTTCACCTGAATGAATTACTTCGATTATTATTTTCGGATTTGATTTATATTTTGCTTGCTGTATAATAATCATTTTCACGTTCCAATTTTGTAATATTGTTTTGGATTAACGTACTCTGTACTGTAGCGTGAAAAAAAATAAGCAGGAAAATAAAAAAATGTGTATCTTTTGTTTTGATTTTGTTTTCAAAACTTTTTCATGTCATTCTGGGCGGTGCTTTTTTTTTTTTTTTTTAATTTTGTTAAAGTCCTGATTCCACGGGCAACGCCGTGCGCGTACTGCTAGTTGAAAAATATTAGGACAGACGAATCAAGACTAAAACACTTGCATGCTACGATGGTTCGAATCTCCCTTTATTTTTTACTTTCTCGTATACGAAGTATACAAAGAGAAAGTATTGTAATCGTCAAAAAATTCGAACTCCAGATTTTGACGGATCTCCACGTTTTAGACCTCCCTGAGTCTGAAAAACACATGTGTGTCTGTGAACACGATAACTCGAAAACTATTAGAGATACAGGGATGAAATTTGGTAGGTGAACTTGACACATAATTTGTAGGTTTCTGTCAAATTTTGAACAAAATCCGACCACGGGAAGTCTGTCTGTCCGCGAACGCAGGACCGCACCTATTTGGCGCTCGCTGTTTGACGCGAGGCTATTTCCGTCTTGGCGAGTGTGACCTTGGCGCGCTCTAAAGGAAACTATTGCATACTGGGTTTTAGTAGGTTCGAATTTTTTTTATCTACGCTCGCAGAGATAGGGCTGCCATAATTGCCAAGCATTGATACAGGGGCGTTTAGATGCTAAATAAATAAAACATGAAAACAGTGGGTACGTAATAGCTTATTTTACTCTGATAATAAAAAAAATCAATAAAGTTTAAGCAATCTAATAAAATGATTGCGTAGAATAATGAAAAAAGATGAGAAGCTAATCTTTTTACTTTCTCGTATACGAAGTATACAAAGAGAAAGTATTGTAATCGTCAAAAAATTCGAACTCGAGGTTTTGACGAATCTCCACGTTTTAGACCTCCTTGATTCCGAAAAACACAATTTTGGAATTATGTCTGTCTGTGTGTCTGTGAACACTATAACTCAAAAGCTTCAATAGCTAGATGGATAAAATTTGGTACACAGTTTTATCGTCATGAATGTAAGTCCGTATAAAATTTTGGGCCGAATCCGTCAACGGGCTGACTGTCTGTCGGTCTGTATAATCGCATACTTGTTTAACTCCATACGCATGCGTAGTGGTAGAAATGCCTGTGCAAAGAAGGGACACTCCGAAAACTTGGCAGTTTGCCAAAAACCAATTCTGGCGGCGAGATTTTGTAAGGAAGCAAACATTTAGGGCGTCTCGTTTTACTTGCGTACTGGAGGTGATCTCTGCGCATGCGCAAGCTATTCAGCGAGCAAGCTATTCTCCTGTTTTCTTCTCCGCACGCGGAACTCGCATTGCTAGAGTTTCATAAAAAAAATAAATATTGCGAAGTTTTAATACATACGCATCTTTTTGAATATGGTTATTCACCTCAATATTTTACTATCACAATAATCTACAATGAAAAACCTTCTGATAGTAGTTGCATTCTGGGTTACAGTTGGTTGGAACTTTTTATCAACGCAGGGGGAAGGGAAATGACAAATGTTTGAAAAGTATACGAGAAAGTTTAGGGGAGGCCACTCCCGCTGGTTTAACCCAGTCACACTTTAAAGCTGTTAATTGTTATCATTTTCCATTTAGGCAAAATCATAAAAGTGGGCGCAGGTCATTTTAAAATTATAATGACTCAGAGTTTAGGAAGCAAACGGGACCAATAGTATACGGGACGTATGGCAACCCTAGTTAGAGGGAAAATGAAGCCTTTTTGGGAAGTATACAAGAAAGTTTAGGGGAGACCACTCCCGCTGGTTTTGTGAGTAGATTATCGTTGTTATAATTAAGAGGTAATTGAAAAATATTAGGACAGACGAATCAAGGCTAAAATAATTGCGTGCTACGATGGTTCGAATCTCATTTATTATTATTTTTTTTAATTATAAGGTGGTGTGAAAATCTTTTTCATCAAATAAAAGTATCCCAAATTAATAAATGATATTTTTAAATTATTTTTCTTCAAGTCAAATTGCCCAAAGTTAATAAAACATATAAAATGAAGAAAACGTAGGTGATGGCGAGCCCATAAAATAGGAAAAGGAACTTTTCGATATGTTAACAAAACAAACCAGCGGGAGTGGCCTCCCCGAAACTTTCTCGCGTACGACCAGTAATGTGGGGTGGGTAAACACCCAGTGGGTAGGTAAATGTTCTTGGGGTATTTACCCAAGGCCTGGTTATTTTGAGAAAAAAATTATGAATTGTGATTTACAATGAAACATATAAAATTTATGAATTCCCAAAAACTTAATATTTTGCAAAACAAATTGCGTGTGTTCTCAATTTTTACGCGCGCTGAGGTACCACAACTTTATTTAACGTTTTTGAGAACGAAATCTTACTACAGATATCACGCAAGATTTCACCATATCTTCCATCTGCAGAACGTCAAAACGAAGTTTCGGTTCAGGGGGTGGGTTTCCATAATTTCCGAAGCGCGTGTTTGCGGATCGCTATAATTTCCTTCGTAGACCGCCAAGGTCAAACGCCAGCCATACTAACTTAAGTAAAATAAGCGAAACGGTCGCCAACACACAGTCGCAATGTGCATTTTGAACACCTGTTTGACGGAATTGGCCCAAAATTGTATGCGGACCTACATTCATGACGATAAAACTGTGTACGAAATTTTATGCATCTAGCTATTCAAGTGTTTGAGTTATAGTGTTCACATGACCGTGGACGTACAGAGAGACAGACTTCCTGTTGACGGGTTTTGTCCAAAATTTGATAGAAACATAAAAATTATGTTTAAAGACCACAAACCAACTTTCATCCCCGTAGCTCTAATAGTTTTCGAGTTATCGTGTTCACAGACAGACATGATTCTAAAATTGTGTTTTTCGGACTCAGGGAGGTCTAAAACGTGGAGATTCGTCAAAATCTCGAGTTCGAATTTTTTGACGAATACAATACTTTCTCTTTGCATACTTCGTATACGAGAAAGTAAAAAGAGAATAAGGAGAAAAAGGTATTTTTGGGTATGTGGACAAGATTATTAATGTCAATCGAAAGCGTTTAGTTGTACACTACCTAGACAAAATTAATTTCGCTCACAGATTATAAGTGACGTCCTTAGGGGAAGTGGAATTCTTTACAATTATTACCTCTCAAAATAGCAAAGAATTTTGTTGTTTGATTTTATTTAATTGTAATTTTTACTGAAAATTTAATAAAAGTCATTTTTTTAATCAAATGACTGATCAGCAATGAATTTAAAAATATCTTGATAATATTAATAGAATTCATTTATTGTGGTTCTGCCACTTTGTTGATGAAAATTTTTAAAAATTAATAATTGTAGTTTCTGAGTGATTAATGATTATTTGCTGAATTCCTCAGCCTCACAATTTTAATGAGAAATTATTGATGATATAAAACTGTATATAAGAATAGTCACAATTTTGACAAGGAAAATGAAACCCAAAATGCAAATCATAATTAGAATTTGGAGAATTAATTTACAAGTTTTATAACTTTAATGGTAATGAAATAAATTATATAAATCTAATTTTCAAAGACAATGGAATAGCCAAATGTTTTGTAACTGATACAGTAAGGAATATGAAAGTGAAAAAAAGTAAATCTTGCTATATTGTCATAGAAGTTGTAATGTTTCAATCATTGTATTTTTCTGAGTGATTATTAACTGCGTTTTGAGAGTAGAATATATTCTTAAAATTCACAGCTTCTGCATTTAAATGTTTGGCAATATATTTTAAAGAAAGAAATATACCTTTATTATTAATTGTAAAATACCTCAACAAAATTATTATTTTTTAATTATTTACTGTTATTTACTGTTCAGCAACGGATTCCGAGACTACAACTTTTGGACGATTTTACACCGGAAAGGGGTGTCAGGCAATGAGTCATATGAGCGCATTTCCGGAGTTCTTTGTTAGATCATGCTCAGTAAAATGTAAACATCATCCTTCCATTCTTCACTTTCCCCCTATTCTGATGAAAATAACTCCGCCCGGCGCATGCGCAAAAGCGCGGAGGGTTTCCAAATCCGTTGCTAAACATTTACTTACAATTTTACAAGAAGAACACTGAATGAAAACACTGTCAAAAATGCAGGTTATGGCGAAAGAGATCTTAAACTAAGCTATATAATTATTGTTATGAAACATTTTATCCTCAATAAATATTTAAAGAATGAAAACAATTTAGAACAAAATATTGATTTATTTATCACAAAATAAAAGATCATTAGCATTACAAAGAATACTGTACGTCGCTTCGCTATGTAATAATTATTTTGATATACATTGCATGCTTCTATTGTACAGACTGGATTTTAAAAAGGCTGTTATTAATAAAATATTAAAACAAGAGAATAATCTTCCATGAACAAAGAAACAGACTGTTAAAACAAATAGCCAATGCGAGTACGAGGACTCGTTAAAGCTCAACAGTGATTAGCTTAATCAGCAAATAGATATCGGATTCACCGCATTAAAAACGTTACCTCAATTTGCTCGTTACAGTTATTTCCGCTCCAACACTAATTAACATAATTGCCGCCAGTGATTAGTAGAGAAAGACTACTGAGGAGTTAGAAGCTTTTAATTCGATCAGAAGGTCAGAGCAGCTTCTTCGGTGGTTTTTTTTTCGAAAAAAGTCGTTAATTCAGCTCGCTATCCGTCAACAAGTATGTTCAAACACGACTTCTAAAAGAATGTCAACACACAGTGCACGGCCTCGTTACATAACGAGATATGGAAGTTTTTAGGCCTCCCTGTTTACATTGTCGGTTTTACTCTCCCCTCCTCCCCGCCGTTATCAATAAAACACCTGCTGGCTTTCCTACCGCCTGCAGGGGAAACCTTCCTTGATTGGTCAACTTGACAGCAAGGCTTCAAAACCACGTGGGCTCCCTCTCTGACAAAATGGACGCTTTATGATGGCGCCGGGCTTTCTCATCTCGGCGATAATAGAGATTGTTGGCAGCATTTTCGAATGCCTCTACCACCGCCTCACCGCGGTGCATCCCCCCTACCATCTTTCTCGAAGTTATGACCGTGTTTATGGATGGCCTACCAAATAGCGGTTTTCAAAATGGCGGGCCCATTTCTTTTTCCCGCTCAGGGATGATCTTACATTATGTATTATCTTTCAATTAGGTGGGCAGCTTCTAACAGAAAGTAATAGTCGCATCAATTAAGGATAAAATGGATTCAAATCACGCGCCTTTTTTCGCGTTTTTATTCTTTGAGAGGGAAATAAGGGTTGGCTTGACCAGAAAGGTCTTTTCTGTCGTAAAAAGAATTTTCGGGAATGGAGGGAAGGCAAAAATAGAATAACTAATGGAATAATTTAAATAAATTTGTCGTGGTTCAGTGATGAAGCGATATGCTCGGCTTGTGTGAAAATCGCGAAGATAGATTGGTCTGATAATAAACGCAGGGTTGAGGTGTTTAGTATTCGCAAATTAGTTTCAACAAAACGTCTTTTTTAAAATTGATTTATATATCGTGTTTGGAGTCACTTTTCATGCTGTGGATGTATGTTTAGAAAGAATGCATACTTGTTAACATAAAATTTGCATTCGAATTTTATACTAGAATAAACTAATTTTACAAGAATAAAATTTTGCACATTTTTTTTTCTTATACTTATTCTAATGACAGTTATATTTGTATACAAGGGACACCTTCCTACTTTTAGAAATTCCATGTTTATGTATTTAAAAATTCAAATCTTCAATTTTCTTCTCAACTCTAAAAATATGCTTTGATAGTAGTTAAAGGACAGGGGTGACCTTGGAGTCGGAGATTCCCGGGTTTGAGAACTGATGCAACTAAACATCCTTTGTTGGCCTGCTGCCATGTAAATCTGTCATTGAGGGTCAAATGTCTGGTGTGTTGTGGAAGTTTGGAGAGTGGAGTACTAGCTGAAGTGGTTGATCCTACCAAGGCTCACATTTACAAGGTCCTTTGGAAAATGGGCTCTTGTTGCAAATTGATACAATTAACACTCTGACACGCGTCTTCTGTGTGTATCAATGTGCCTTTACAGCAACTGCTTTGGAAACTCGTCTTCGGAAACGGAAAAAACGCAAAAGTAAACTATCTAAGAGAAACACGCAATTAAGTATTTGTCTAAACAATGAGAACAGCTTAAATTTCATTGCAAAAATGAAAAGTATTGTTGGAAATCAAGTTTAAAATATAGCTCTGCGAATTTATAAAAACTGGAGAAGAAAATTGTACGGCAACTTAATTAATATCATCAAAAAGATATTTTTTTGCATTTTCAGATGGTGTGAAAATTATTTTTGTGCTATGTTATTTTCGTAAATTATCATGGAAGAACGCAAAAATTTCCACTAATTTTCCCCTAATTTCAAAAAACGACTTCGAGGTACACATTCCCTCCCTCCAAAATATTTTTACACACACACACATTCTACTTTATTATTTGTAGAGATAAATTATTTTCTGATGCATTATTGTCTGATTTTTCCAGTCTCATTAAAAATGTTGAATTTAGATTAAAATAAAAGTTTGTTACTTTGTTAAAACTTTTAAACCTTGATTTGGAATACAAAATTTTTTGATAAAACAAATTTTGTTTTGATTCAGTGACGAATCCAGGAGAGGGATGCTATGGGGCTTCATTGATTTGGAATACAAAATTTTTTTGATAAAGCAGATTTTGTTTTGATCCAGTGACGAATTCAGGGGAGGGGGTGCTATGGGGCTTCAGTCTTCTCCAGAGCTAAACCAAAATTTTTGACTTTTTTTTCAAATCACTACAGCAGTTTGTTCTTGATCTTTTTTTAAAAAATAAATAAATAAATCTTAACAACATTGTTTTCTGGTTTTGACAGGCTCAAAAATTTTACTGCTTTTATATTCATTCCACTTTTATTTGTAGCGTTAACGCGATTGAAAACATTTTTTGGCTAGCTATTTCATTGTGTTTTTGTTAAATTATCGAAAATATTGTAGTATCCTTCATCATTTTTATTGTCAGGTGAGCAAAGTTAAAGTGATTTGACTTACACAAGCCATGAGGTCACAACGATACCAAATTTTTGTGACCTCAGCCCCCTCCAGACTAAAATCCTGGATTCGCCACTGTTTTGACTCCACAAGCATAAATCATCATTATTTTCAACATTTCCGTAAAAGAATCGAGGTGCCCCAAGCTTGTATCAATGTACTCCTGGCATGGGGCAGATTCATACAAATCCACTTTTAGATAATAAAAATAAAAAAAATGATAAGTATTTTATTATGTCATTTATGACCAAAACTCGACTGATATCCTGTATTAGATTAACAAATGTATAAATATAAAGTATTAATTCAAATTATTATCGTTGGTAAAATCAGTTTGTAGCTTTCCGAAAAAAAAAATTATGAATGACCCCACATTCCCCCTACTGTTCAGCAACGGATTCCGAGACTACCACTTTTGGACGATTTTACACCGGAAAGAAGTGTCAGGCAATGAGTCATATAAGCATTTCCGGAGTTCTTTGTTATATTACGCTCAGTAAAATGTAAACATCACTCTGCCATTCTTCACTCTCCTCCATTTTGATTGAAATAACTCCGATCTGCGCATGCGCAAAAGCGCGGAGGGTTTCCGAATCCGTTGCTAAACAATAATTGTGCGAAAAAAAAGGATACACCAGATAACGTGTGCAACACAGGTTTAATAGAAAACAAATTTACAATAACACAACCACAGAGTTGCTTGAATAACAGCATGAGAAGAGTACTATTGTCCTACCGCCAGGGGAAAAACCCTGGACAGGGTTGCCGCAAGTAGACGAGTCGAAGAAAGGAGGTAAAAGGGTATAAAATTAACCGCAACATTTGGCGAACTAAGCACACTTTGTAAGGCGAGAATTCGTTTTCGACCGAAGTACAAAGCGAAACGAGACTTCTGTCGGTTCTATCTGCGCCAAAAGAAATAAAGCCCTTTCCTTCACCCCCAAAATGCAGTGGAATATGCCGTTTCCATGACGCCCGCCACAGGCATGTCTGGTGGCTAGGGATTTTTTTTGTGGCTAGGGTTGCCATATTGGGACAAATTATGGAAATTAGGCCTTTTTTCAAAGCCCTTGGCCTTAGAAATTTTCATTTGGCCTTAAATTAATTTTTGGCCTTTTTTGGCTTTATTTTCGTTTAATGACTTTTAGAACAATTTTTAACTACTCATTATATTGTTTTTTCAATAAATTTTTGTATTACACTTTTCAGAAGAGATATAATGAGCTCTCAAACGAAATAGCTCCTGAGTAGACCAAAGATGTTTGAAATTTCTTTCACATAAATTTTAGTTTAATAATAGAGCATTGAACATATGCTTGTCAAGTGAGACTCGTTTTCATGGAGGATAGCCATTTTTCTCATAGCAAATGAGGTTTTCAATCAATTTGTCAAATTTGGCCTTTTTTTTTGGCCTTATTTTTACGAAGGTTTGGCCTTGTTTTGCTTTTTTTTTTTTGCAACCCTGATCGTGGCGGTGTATTACCGCCACGATCAGGGTTGCCAGTAGGTACCAATAGGTACTGTATTAGTACCTACTTGGCATTCTATCTATCATGTTCCTACTACTCTTAAATTTGCTGCAGGTATACAATTCGAATGATAAAACACGTGCCAAGTTTTACTCATCTAGCTCGATGAGTTTTTAAGTAATCGTATTCACGTGCTCACGGACGGACAGACAGGCAGACAAACTTTCACTGGGCGGATTTCGTCCAAAATATGATGGATATTTACAACTTTGAATGAAAAGACTATCATATACTCGTTCGTCCAGATTGTTCCGGTTTTTATTTATCGTGTTCACAGGCAGACCAACAGACGCATAGAACTTCCAAAATGGCATTTTTAGAATCAATGAGTTCTAAAACATGCAGATTCATAAAAATTTCGAATTCGCTTTTTTTGACGATTTCAATACCAGTAGAATTCGCACAATGAAATAAAACAACTTTCCTTTTAAATATAGAATTATATTACAAAATATTGAATAATGTGCAGTAGAACCCTTCTAATCCGAACTAATTGTTGCCGGTGACTGTTCGGATTACAAAAAATTCGGATTACCCGAAATTCCGATAAGAATCGAAAAGAAAAGGATGTGTGTTTTAAAAAAATACTCAGTACTACTATTTCTTGAATTCTTTTACTCAAAAACAATAGAAAGAGAATATGTCCCCCCTTTTCATTAGAATAATGGATGTGCTCCTGTATGAAGTGACCTTATCTTACGGCGAATTGAATTAGTTTCTTCAATGTGTACAAAAATATGCATGCTGAAAAAGCACTTTTTTGTTTTTAGTATGTAGTATATTTAAATCTTTTCAGGTAATCTTTTCAATTACATATAATTTTCGAAAATAAGATCGATTCGGATTAGCCGGAATTCCGGATTAGCGGGGTTCTACTGTAGTTACAAATTAAATCCTGTTCCAGTGCATGAATTACTTTCAAGTACATTTTGATCACGTTCAAGACTTTTTAACTGCACTTAACGACCCATTATGTTAGCTTCCCCAAATCATCAACTTAAATTGTCGCTGACTATATCTTTTTATATTTCTTTTCTTACATAAATTCTACTACATTTTCCTGTTGCTTTATGCAAACGTATTACATTCCTCTACTGTTATTATATGCACGTAGACACATAAACACGGGAAGGAAGATAAATGTTAGATTCAACAACCTGGAGATAAAAGACGAAAATTTTATTGCTGATTTATATCTCAGTTATACTTCGGCATTTTGCACATTCAGTCTTGCGATATTACAGAGGTTCATTCCGCTTTGGCATTTACGATTTCAAGGTATTTGGAGAACTCGAAGTGCCAGACAATGGGAAATGAAACGAAAATTGAAATATTCTAGATGAAAATCACCGTCTACTTACTGCAGACACAGTTTATCGCAAAATGTTGCGAAAAGCAATGTGTAGATGATTGTTGTGTTAATTGTGCTTCTGGGCACGAAAAGGTAATGCTATATATAACCTATACCTATCTCAAAGTAAGATCAGTGACAAAGCAGAATATGTATTTTTATAAATGCACGTGCCGTGTAATCGCATTGAATATTCTTTTACATATTTATGTACCTTTATATTCATGGTTCTTTTCTATCAGATATGCTTGTTTCATAACGCCATATCTCTCATATTCGAGGAATATTCATGCACTTATCACTTACTGCAATCAACATCCCATGAAAGATTTTTGGTTCCGACATTCTGCTTTCATCAATTTTGTCTCTATCTAATTAATTTTATTTAAAAAAACAAATCGCACTCAAGTACGAAGAATTCTTAATTTCTAACATGATCATTACTGATGTCAGTATCCGTGGTGATTCAAAAGTCCAGAGTAACTTTAAGAAACAATAATTCATGAACGAATTAAGATAGAAAGCTATCGATACTTATAAAAGGCAATGTTTGTGTGTGTCTCTATGATATCCAGACGGATCTATCGCACTTGCAGCCATGAAATTTAGCACACAGGTAGTCGTAATCGTGTCTTAATGCACCTCAAAGCCGGAATTTTAAAATTTAATCTAGAAAAATTTTTATTTAATATTTTGTGTTGTTTTGGGTCATTTTTGGCACGTTTACGGCCGTAGTATCTTTCCTAATGATCGTTGAAAAACAATCCATGCACCATCGGATAGAACGAACAATATTCGTTTTAATGAAGTTTGTTTTGAACGTCTAACGTAATTTACTGAATTTAAAAAAAAAAATTTAAATAGTCAATTTTGCCATCTAAATTTTATTTTTGTTTTTAAATTTGCTGCATCCAACGTTTTAATAACACTATTATTTTCAATTTTTTTTAATTAATTTTTCCCTGGCCAGTTGAAAGATATTTTTCCTCTAACGAGTTTCCTCGCGTGACACTTCTTCGGAACGTTGCCTGCAATTTTCATTGGCTGACGGTGCAGAGCGCAGGATACGTCATGACCTTCAACTGAATGAATGACTTCGATTATTATTTTCGGATTCCATTTTATATTTTGCTTGCTGTATAATAATCATTTTCACGTTTCAATTTTGTGATATTGTCTCGGATTAACATACTATGTATTGATTTTCTACAGTTGAAATGTCATTATCGCGAAGAAAAATAAGCGGGAAAATCAATAATGTATATCTTTTATTTTGTTTTCAGAACTTTTACATGTCATTGTGGGAGTTTTTTTTTTTTTTTTTTTTCATTTTGTTGAATTCCTGATTCCACGGGCAAAGCAGTTCGCATACTGCTAGTAATTTATACTGAAAAGATGAAATGAAACCAGAATTTTTTCTTTCTGCCACGAAACCAGAATTTATTGGTGACATAGTTTATAGTTTAAGCCACTAAATGGTTCTGCAGTTGGTGGAATGATGTGTTTCGTCAACCGGTCGTCAAAGTAAAACAGCGATCACAGTTGGAGAGGTGTCAGCCGAAGGATGATATCCAACCGGTCTGGATTTCCATCACTCCGTTTGGACTGAAAAAGCGGCGGGAGTAGGTGCGTGTGTGTTGGGGTAAAGACTTGAGGAGCGTGATTAACCATGGATATCGGAGAAAGCGGGAATAGCAATGAGTGGGGGTGGATGAATTTGCATGACGTGGAGAAAACGTGAACGCCCTTCCTAAATGGGCGGTCGAAAAACAGAAATAGCGGTCATCACGAGGCCCCTCTTCTCCCCTTTAATTTCAGAACGACGACAGATATAGCCATGTGTAGTGAAGTGGCTGTGTGCCACGAGATGAAAACACTGAAGCCGGTCATTCACTTCACAGATAAACTGGATATTTTGAAACGCGAGGAGGAAAAAGCCATAAAAATCTATGGAAATCAGCCAAATCGCTTGTGGTGGTTGGAATTCCGTCTGGACTGAAATCGGAACGAAAAATCAGACGGACCCTGAAAGAGGCTCTCGAAAAGAACAATGCCTTGCATAGATTGAAGCCTCGCTTTGAGGGTAGCATAAATTAAAATCTGCTGCATGGGGAAAATCGAAAAGCGATTGACAAGCAGCTGTAGGGAGGGAAAGAAGATCGCCCCCCCCCCCACCTTCGTTTAGAGTTAGCGTCCTTTTAAATACAAGTGAATGGAGCGCCTATATTTTTCGATTAAACTGGCTGAAAAAAATACCGGGCTTAGGACAAGCTATACGTCAAGTGAATGGCAGGCTTTAAGCCTATCATCCACGCCATTCCAGTTTTTAGCCCATCCATTTAGGCAGTTCTTTCACGACCTTTCCACTCCACGAAAGTCTATCCAGTACTAGTCACTCCTATCACCCACCCCCACCTTCTCCGACAGGACCGGCCGGAGGGGAGTGTGAACGGTGCGACCGCTAAAGGCCCCGCGTAGCTGACTGATTTTGCAACTATAAAATGTCTTCTTATTTTTTATATTAATCCGAATATACATAAAAGATTAAAATAAAAGAATAATAACATGTAGGAATATATCGTATATGTGCATATTTCAAGTCTTCGGAAAGATAATTATGAAGCAAAAGGAAATCTATAGACTGTGGATTTTTTTGTCAGCGTCGAATTAAGAACAAGATGAATTCGTCCGAGAATCGCAGCTTCAACAGGATCAACAAAGAAATGAAAACGAAATATCGATATCAATGATCCTGGTATTTGGCCTGAAATTATAAACGATAAATTTAGAACGGCTATCATACAAATTAGTGTGACACAAGTAAAAAAAATACGATTTTTCGAATGATAAAAATAGCAGAAGTTTTTCTGAAATTATTTAAAAAAATTAAAGAATGAGAAACATCAAAAACGAATTCGGGAGGGCTACTCTCCTCAAAATACAAAGATACCACGCTGTGCCACTCTTTCAAATGCCACCAAAAATAATTCAGAAATTAAATAATCTAATTAATTACCATTTTAACGTCAGTGTTATAAATAGGAAAATGCAATAGATTATTTCTTTTTACGAAATTTGGTTCAAGGCCCCGCAAATCAACTTTGCACCAGGCCCCGCTTTTGTTGGGGCCGGCCCTGTTCTCCGATATTCTCGGTGAACAATGCGCCGCAAGCTCCCACATACACACACTGTCGCCGCTTTCACGGCCCAACAGTCCAACTGGAGCAATGGATATCCAGACCGGTTGAATATCCAACCTTCCGCCTCGCACCGCTGCAATTCTGACCTGTCTTTCAATTTGACGACCCATTTTGGAGATGAGAGGTCGAATTTGCGTGGCATGAGGCGCTCGTGAATGTCCAGTCTAAGGGGTCTATTCTGGTACCCCTGGTTGGGGTTGGG
>BGPR01026874.1:0-21176 GCA_013235015.1 Araneus ventricosus | reverse complement strand
TTTTTAAAGGTCTAGAAAAAAAAAATCGAAAATTCATGCGTTTGTTTTCAGTGTGTTAAATTCAAATTTCCTTTCATTTAAATTCAGCAATTTTGTCTTGTAAACTATCAAAGTAACCACTATTATGTACTGCAGCTAAGGCTAAACAGAATTTAAAAAATAGTGCTAATAAAGTAAAAAAATTCAATTGCAAAGTGAGGTACTTATTTACGTTTGTTGGAATGGAAAAAGTTTAGTTACAAAATTCACCACTAAGAATATTTCAAATTCTAAGTCCATTGTCCTTTAAATTTCTCAAATGTTTTCAAAACTTGACTTTACAAGCAACATGCATTCTTGAGAGAATTGGTAAGCTCTTCCAGTCATTGTTTTTGGAGGTTTCACGATTGCAATGATGTGAGGGATGGGTACTGCACATACATCTTCCCTGTTGGGCCAAAAAAATGATAGTGATGGTCCATTAGGATGTAAAAACTTTACAGTGACATCTTCTTCTTCTGCATTCACCTCACTCACCATACCAAAATACCATAAATTGTCATAAATACAACCGACAAAGCATCCAGGATATAAATCCTTCATTTTCACTAATAAAGTTTGATGCTTAAGTAAGTTGAAAGTAAGAGCTGGTGTTTCATCTCTGCTGATTCTTCTAGCTTCAATCATTCCCAAGTCGTCTATTGGCTGAAAGTTGTGGAATAGTCTGGTTCCTGGAAGAGTTTGGGTATCTTTTAGACGACTTTCCAGAGTAAGGCTAGTAGAATCAACCACTTCTTTAGAAATATGCTGGAAGGTAATGTTTGCAATGTTGATTTTGCAAAACTCGAAAAGCTCATTTGTTGTAATTTGTCTATCCAGATGTTGTTGAAGACTTTGCTTCCTAGCTAATCGTTTGACGGTACCCCCTATACCATCGCATTCTGTTTTCCATGACTGGTTGCAAAAAATGACCACTGTGCTTTTAGTTTAAAGTCCTTCTCATGCAGACACAGATTCATGAAGTTGTATTTATTTTTATACTGCCCGGCACATCCATCACTGAAATAGTGAATGTTTGTTATATGTGGGTAGTTTTCTTTCAGAAAAGCAGTCACATTTTTTTGTATCTTGTATACCATACTTACGTCATGCTTCAGGTCATCAGATATGATACAAAGGGGTATAATCAGTTTTACATTGCTTGTATCCTTGCAGTGAATCATGACAGGATGAATAGTGCATGAATTTGAGTTCCAGTGGTAACCTTGAGCCTCATCTTGTATTGTGAATGCATAGTTTTCACTAAAATCCATCGAGACAACAGCTGTATTTGAGGAAGCAGTTCCCTTTAAATTTTTAAAAAATGAAGATTGTGATTTGGCAATGTATGAGTGTGGTATCAACTTATTCAGTTTTTCTACTAATTTTTCAATCAATTCACCAACTGAGGTCGAACACCGTATCATTTCAGTTCGATCCGTTGAAACCCACTGATTGTACTCAACAATGTCTTCATCATCATAGTCCTCAAATTTTGCCTGTAAAAATTGGACAAGGTTATCTTTTGATGGGCACTTGTCACAGTGCCTTAGCATACATTCTCTTCCTGCTCCTTCACAAACTATATATGACATAAGCTGTTTGTATTCCTCTTCAAAACCTGCTCCGTGAATCAATAAAATAACATTTTGATGTATTGTGCATACGCACACTAAGTGTGTGCCACTGGCACCAGCCAAAATGCACCACTTGGGTCTCAAAGAACAAAATTTTGAAAGACCTATTTTCAAGTTGGGGTATTCCAATTTAAAACTTGAATATAGCTCACTAAGATTACATAAAATCAAACGTTTTCTCTCATACTTTTTTCCCTATACTCACCACATCCTTCATCCCCGGCAAAATTCTAGACTGTTCATCAAGCTGATAAAACTTTTTTACTAATTCAATGATATCAGGACTCAACTGTTTCCCATTTCTTCGAGCTGGCTCTGCTAAAAAGCCCTGGTCTTTCAAGAGTTTTTTAGCCTTATGAACAGAATAATCGGATATGTTGAAAGTCTCTTTTATTTTTCTTCTAGACCACATTAATGAAGCTGGAATTGTCAGCATTGGAATCTGTTTTCTTCTTGATGTACCACTTAATTCATTTTTAATTATATCTACAAGCTTGTCTAAGTCTTCAGATTTTTTTATCACACTTTTTTCCATGTCATTTTTTTCCTCTGGCAAATCAACTTCAAGAACATTTTGAATTTTTTCTTTAACAGTTTCATGCACTCTTTGCAGTTTTACTTTACCATAAAATGATCTGCTATGTTCACCAAGTGCATGTAATTTCATTGGAGTACATCCGATTTCATGGAATGAAGAATTAAGTTCAGCAATCACATTTCTTTTTTGTGACAGTTCAGCAGGAGTAAATTCTACATCATGATCTTCATCTTCGGTATTCAAGCTGTTTTGAACATTACTTTCATCAATTTGTTTTATTTTAAGTAGCTTGTTCCTGCAAGATGCACAAAGTTTTTGCCCTGGTTTCACTTTGAAGCCTTTATATAAAATGATCCTACTCTGTCCCACAGTTACAACACGGAGCATTTTTTTAATTGTAGTCTTATGTTTTTTAAAAGGGTCACAACATACTTTTTGTAAAAACTCATAGTTTTTCAAAAACACACTTTGATGATGAAGACAAATAGTTTTTAATTCATAATTTGAGTCTGTTCTAAGTTTTAAAAGATTTAAATCAGTTTCAGACAGTTTTTCAATAGCTTGAATGGCTTTTCTGTTGACATAATTCAACAAATGACGATCACTGTGAGTAAATTTCCCCACTGAGCACTTCTCCATTTTTCCAATGTTAAAGAAATATATATTAACAATAGATTTTTTGCAAAATAATTTTATCTATTAAGCAAAATTGCACATACTTAGTTGTTAATGAAAAAGTTACAATAAAACAAAATCCACGTAGTAAAGTAAAAAAGCTAAATCAGATTTAAAAAAAAAAAAACCCTGTGAAATATGATCACCAATCATGCATGTTACACTAGCAATAGTCTGTGACTGACTGATGAATGAATGCCAAGTTGTGGGTGCTGAGCAGGCTTACTTGTTTTAACATGCCCAAACAAGTCTTTACTTCTTCAGACATGAGTGTGCCTGCTCAGTAGACAGTTTGAATGCTTTGATTGCCTATAATAAAATTCCTGAAATAGCAGTTTACTAGCGAGTTAATGAGAGTTTTGACCTCATATTTAAAGCTAAATTAAATTGTATTTATAAAATTTATGTACTTTTCTGAACAGATCTTAGAATTAATAAATCTACTCATTACTTTAATCATGTACCACCAAATTTTTTATCAATTTTTTTTTTGTGTGTGTGTTTGATTTTAAACCTCTTTCTGATTTGTGATGAATGAGTCAAGTGATTTCTAATTTTGAAGTCAGTAAAAATTATGAAGAACTGAAAAAACCACTATTTTTATTTTTTCATGTGATAGAGTATATCTTTTAGAATAATAAATTAAATTAATTTTTTTGATTATCCTTTTCACTTTTTATGATAGTCCCCTTAGTGTGGAACTCGATATTTCATTTACAAAATTTTCAAAATAACATTTCAGAATTTTTCCTGGCCATGTATAAATACTTACTGGCTTAGTTTATTTTTTACTGGATTCCTTGTATATTAAAGTATAATCATAAATATTTTCATCAACATTTGTTGGTAAATAAGGAAGACAACTTATTTTCTATAAAAGAACCAATCGTATTTGCTAAGCCTAATTCGATAAAAATCTTGAAATTCTTAAAACTTCAACAGGCTATAAAACCTAAAGTATTTGAGATTGAGCAAAAATATTTTGCATGCTTACTTAAATCCATAAAAGGAACAAATATGCCAAGTTTCATCAAAATCTGAGATTATGGGTGTCATGGTGTGGTTGAATTGACATGGAATGACCCCTACTTCATTTGGAGGAACTTCTTCAATGATTCCTTCATCAAGCCATTCCTGAAAAACATTTTCATATTTGTCATACAAGTTGCCAGACAAGAGCTTTTCAGTGGTTACTTCAAGTCTTTTCTTGGCGAGGTTGAAGTTATCAGGTAATGGAAAACTATCATCAGCCCATGGCAAACAAACTTCGTAACGGTTGTCTTGATTGGATATCACTGTTTCTTTAAAGTGTTCTTTAGTTTTTAGGTCTCTCTCTTGTTTTGACTTTTTCTCCATGGGATCTTTGATTCCAAGAACATCTAGTCTCCAAAGAAAAGATCCAGCAATTTCAGCTTCTCACAAACAATGATGTTACAGTCATAGCTAAGTTAACTCTTTCTACTTACTTGCTGGAACTTTTTCCCATTAATGTCCATCCAAGATGGGTTTCTACTGCCACTAAACCTGGGGACAATAGCTTTTCTTTTTGCGGTCAGAAGCTTCCCATAATATCTGCTCCAATGAGGACTTGTATGATTCACTAGAGGCGTTGGTATCTGTTAAAGATAACACCCAACCTTTCAACTCATCCAACCAAGGGCCTTCACTCTGGGTAGTACATTTTCACATATAATACTTGATCAAAACTTCAAAATTACAGGTGAAATTCCCATTGATTGCCAACTTTATTCTATAAGATTATGTTTACATTTCCTTAGTAAAACACCTAAACAAGGAATGTTTTATAGTCTCTTGCCGACCAAGCGGGATCATTTCATCTCCTCTGATATTCTTTAAATGTCGACTTTTTGCGAGCCAGTATCACACAGCACAGAACTGTTTTCTCTCTATCACTGGAAAGAAGTTTGGCCTTAAAGGTTTGAAGAAATACTTTGGATTTGGATTTTGACAAGTTCACATGTTTCCTGAAGGATTTTCTTCCTCTTCCTTCTTTTGGTTTGCATTCTTGAAAGCCTGAAGTTGATCACACATCAAGTTACATGTTTTTTCACTACAAACAGGACATTTTAAAACTACGACATTTTCTAGCTGAATGTCCAGGAAGAAGGCATCTGAGAAACAACAATTCTTGTCCTTACTATCTTCTGTTTTCTTCCAGTGTTAGTTTTGAGCATTGAAACAGTCAGAACTGACATTTTGCCGTCGCAAAATATGCATTTGGTTTCTTTACTTCAGTTTGTTCTAGGTGGATGCAAGTAACATGGATAAGTTGGAATTTTGCCCCTTTGAGCTTCTAGGTTATATTTCTTTTTCCTGGGCATCTTAACATCCTCTCCTTTTTAGTTAAACCAAAACCAGACATGCAAAAAATATTCTTTCCTCTCCTTCCACTTCACCCTTGAGAAAACATCAAATTCTCCACCAGTTCCTTTGCATCATTTGCAGAACTGGAGGTAGGACTTTATTCAAGCTTTTAGGAATTCTCGTCAAAACATGATTAGACCATAGGGTTAAAGAATTGATCGCACTTATCTGTTGTAACTCCCAGAGTTTCAAGAGCTTGCAAATAAGATTCTAGTTTATCGTAAAGGAATGTTAGGCTAATTTTTGATTAACTGCACAGAAATTTTTCATTAACTCCCTTACATAAACTTCCACCAAAGGTCTTCTCTTCAAAGAGCCTTCAAACTGTCAACAGCTTTCATAATTTTCACCTGTTGGTGGAAACTTTCCACTACTTCTCTTGTTTAGAACCGCGACGGTGGCTTGCACCAAATATTGAATTTGTTTTCAGAGCAATATCATCATCTTTATCAACATGCTCCAAATTGGCTCCAAGCAACCAGTCTTTTAAATCATCGCAAACTTGGAATTGTAGCTTGGGAAGAGTGAATTTTTTCTTAGCATTGCTAGTTTCGGAATTTGTTGATAATCATACCTTGGTTTTGGTTTTTTGTTGCATTCTCGTCATTCCAATTCACTATTAATTTTCACTTTTCTAATTCAATTCTGCTATTTGTTTCAGCTTTATCTTTTCCAATTCAAATTCTTGTTCTTTATTCAGTTTTTATTTTTCCAACTCAAATTCTTGTTCTTTATTCAGTTTATTTTTCCAACTCAAATTCTTCTTGTAACTTTCTGTCCGTTACAGCATTCTCCAAATTCCTTTAACAAAATCTGGATCACTTTTGTACTCATGGCTTTTAAAATTATCCCTTTCAGATGCTTGAATTTTTTGCCGTTATGCAATTTTCATAATTTCTTGTTATACAAGAATCAAATCTTCTTTCTTGCAAGACTTCACTGATAAGAACATACGAAAATGCAGATTATTCCAAAATGTCCTGTCGAGGGCGCCAGATGTTGAACAAACCAAGATCTCACGAAATCTCTGCTAAATTTAATGTTCCACCTCTAAAGAGTAAGATATTAATACATAAGAGTTAAATAAACATACTTTTGAGTCTACTCAAAAGAAAAGTATCTTTCAAATCAAACATAACTCTTGCATAAAGTACGGACATTTTTATTTTTAGAAAAGCGTTCTTCAAGATTCACAAACGCATTCTTTTTTTTTACATCGGAAAAAAAAACAAAAACTTCAGTAGAGAATGCCAGGTTCACAGTTCTTAAAATATAAATACAGCGATGCGGGCTTATATCAGTGCTGTCAATTGGGTGAACCCAACAATGTTAGTATTAAGTCCAATGGAAATTAATACTAACATTCAAAGAAACACAAACTATGTCATTCAATGGTGAAGTTGCCCTGTTCCTTGTCCATTCTGTCAAGTTAACCTGTCTTAGACTACAATTTGATGCAATACATACTTGATATATTAGCAGATACTTCCAGAATAACAAATTAAATATAAAATCACTGTGATGTTAATGGCTAAGGAAACCCAACATTTAATTGCTGTAACAGTGAAGAATTATTCAATTGCAATATCTATTATATTTTATATTAAAATTATGCTTATTAATCCATAAAAATATATCCACTAAGAAAAGAACTCATTTTAATGCATCAATATAATAAAATGATGTAATGTTCTTAATTCTGTAAGATACACAATATTCAAAATTTGAAACAGAAACCTTCAAAAGTGAGCTTGCCAATGAAAAAAATCTCCAACTATAATACTGATTCACTAATAAAAAACACTTCAATATTTACCTTTAAAGTTTCTTTCATGGTTTTCTTCATAACAGTACTTTTGGCAGGGATGAGAGCTCTGCAGTTCGAAGAACCACCTTTGGCAACTGAAGTGACGATGACAGTGTGCGGATTGGTAATGCTGGAGATGGAACTTGAGGATTTTGTAAGAGGTCCAGATGATGAAGATGCTAATATAACAAATAAGCAAAAGTAAAAATATGCACTGTTATCTGTGAATAAAGAAAAATAAAAAATGACAAACTTTGTATGAATCATTACAATTGGCTTTGCATTTTACGAAATACAGTCAATTTCCTCACATATTTACAATATTATTGTGCATTCTAGGTAGAATAATAAAAACAGTGGAGAAAACATGTAACAATTGTTATAATTAACACTAGAAATGCAGAAGTAGCTATTTTGACTGTAGAAGTAGCTATTTAAAAAAATTTAAATCAGAATTTCTCTTTAAAATGATTAACCTAAAAATTTTATTTTAGATTTTAAATTTAAATTCTCTCGCAGATAAAAAAATTTTGAATTTTAGTCAAGTTTTATTGATATTCCTGGCTTTATAATAATTTTTTTACTGAAATGCTGGTACCTTTATACTATTTGATGTTAAAAGGGGACTTCTACAAAATTTAAATCTTTGCAAAAGTAAATAATTGTAATATTTTTTGGTACTCAACAATATGTTCATTTTTTGCTGTGAAACACATTAGAAATATCTTGTACCGTAATTTCAATACAGTTTACAGCCCATTTGTTTTTTCTCCGTAAATTTTTTAAAATTTCAGAAGGCCCCTTTCACAATCAAGTGATTCATATATATTGTATTTTCTTGAAGAAAAAAATATTTTTTAATAAACCATGAATTGTGAGGAAAATGTGAAATTAAGAACTAAATTCATTTTAGCATACAAATCTTGAAAAAAGTGTGGTTTGGGGCCATTTAAAGAGAGCATTCAAAATGATCGCTCATAACCTTTCTAGGTATATGGACAACAGCGTCTTTCTAGTGTTAAAGCTTCATAACTCGACAATATTGTTAAACTGTTTATAAATGGGATAAAAATTAATTACTTACCTGGACTTTTTCTGGAGCTCTCACAAGAATTCTCACTTTTGACAGGCTTTTTCACTAGCTGAATCTTCTTTCCTATTGCAGGGTTTTGAATTTTTATACTTCTGGGTTTTTCTGTACAAAAAATTATTCATAAGAGCATTTTAGAAACTATTTGTTTTTCAATTTTATACATCAATAATTTATTAAACAGCGAAAAATATCAAAAATTCAAGTAAGTGACACAAATTAAGAATTACCAAGGGTTTTTTTTAAAATTACCCTCTTTTTAAATTACTCTCTCTAACACGAGAAAGTGTAAATTCTTAGTAATACATTCTACAATGGCAACTTGAGATAACAATTTTTTCAAGTTTACTAAGATGCTACTCATCAAAAAATGAATCCAAAATAATGGAACATAAGCAGAAAATCACAATTTGTTTTTCTCATTACAATAAATGTGTATACATTTTTCAACGAGATGTGTTTAGAGAAACCTGTTCTAAAAGCTGAGCGAAAAGTAACATTTTTATTTGAATACTTTCATACACACAAAAGAAAATATTGAAATCATGTATAATAAAGATAATTAAAAAAACATACCAAAATTTCAGATTAACATAATTCTTTTCCTTTAGAGTAAGACATTTAACACTATTATGAAAAAATAACATCTCCTGAACTTTCATAGAAAGTAATGCAATGGCATGATTTTACATTAGTGGGTGTTGCCTGGCAAGGGCAGAAGAAAGCTTGGTATTACGGAATTCAATGTTATGAATGTGGTATTGTAAATATATAGTTTAAATAAACTCTTTACTTTCTTCCCTTTGTTTTGTAGTATATGTCGGATATCAAGGAAAAATAAATGTGTTCGATATTCAATAACTATCTCCAATTATAATAAAAGAAAATATGTATGTGTTTGCCAGTTCGTGCACTACAGGACAGACCAATGGACTCGAGAGCTATCAAATTTGGCACAAATATACTCAATGTAAATGGTAATGTGTGTCTTGGGTAAATTTTTTAAACACTTTACAAGAATTTAAAAAGTTAAACAAAATAGAGACATTTTTCAGGAAAAACTTCTGAAAGTATAATTACACAAAAATGATTTTTACATTTTAAACTTCAGAAAATTAACGTTTTTAATGTCAACAATATCATTTTATTGTTTAACAAACATATTCGGAAACCCTCCGCGCTTTTGCACATGCACCGGGCAGTTATTTTCATCAAAATAGGAGAAAAGTCAAGAATGGAAGGGTGATGTTTACATTTTACTGAACGTGATCTAACGAAGAAGTACGGAAATGTGCTCATATGACTCATTGCCTGACACCCCTTTCCGGTGTAAAATCGTACAAAAGTGATAGTCTTGGAATCCATTGCTGAACAGTATCAATAACATCAATCTCAATTTTAATTATTTTTTAAAAATATTTTTAAATATAGTTTGTCATAATATTTTTCAATGTTATAATGAAATTCATAATTCTTCCACCATTTCATCAAAATTTCAATCGCACATCTCTTACACTGTTAAACACTGAATAAGAGTACGGATTCCTTTGCTATTCTTCCATTTTGACTTTCTGGTGTTTACCGTGGCTGTGTAATCATTCATGCGTGATAAGTAATATAAATGCTTTTTAAACACTAGATTTTACAATTAAAAACAAATCCAAGTGTGTGTTTTTTCTGTCTTAAATGAGTGGATATTGTACATTTTTAACAAAGTTTGATATTTAATTGTGAATTTGAAAGTAGTAAGGATAATGCAGAAGATTAAGAAACAAAAATATATTCTTAGATTAAATAGCCTAATTAATAGATTAGTAGTAACCTGATTGCATAGCGAAACCATTAGATGACTTAATGGCTTTGTTTTTCTTCTGTCTAATTAGATAACATCTTCTGTTTTAGGTATGTGGTCATTTTTATTCAACCAAGAAAATTTTAGATGCTCATGGAATCCTCAACATTTTTGTATCAAATTACTTCTACACGACTAATTTTAGCTTACAAGTTTTAAAATACTATAATTTAAACACAGGCACGACATATGAGCAAAAGTTATGTCAGTGACGGCAAACCTATATCCAGAGAGTCTGATACTAACTCATGAAGACTTTTTAAATGACACACGCACTGTTTTTTAAAAACTTAATTTTTATATCATAAAAGAGAGAACAGACAATCGAAAATATTAATAAATTAAAGTAAAAATATCTAATGTCAAATTTATAAAAAAAATTTCCCAAGTGGACATTGGCTAACTGTGCATGTGTATGACTCATGACAATTAATCATAAACCTGGCACACATATTTTTTGCAATGTAGAACAGGGATTCATATTGAAATCATCCCGACCTGGAGTGAAGCCATCTGCTGCATCTGAAAGACAGCCACTGCAATAGCTTGAGTACTAAGGCTGGAGTCCTAGTATACATCAACGGCCACGGCCTGACCCCTCCCGTAAGAGGCATGCAATATCACCAGCACTGGGCAACCTCAAGCCATTATTGTGCCCACCAGGGAAGCGAGGCCCTGTTTACTTATCCGGCAGCTTCTCACATATGTATGCATGGTGCCCCCCAGTTGGGGAAGGAATGTACCAGCTTGCAGTGTTGAACAAACTGGCAGCCTTGGACAGACCAAATGTTTGGCGTTTCCAAATTTTTGATACCCTTTTTACCACACACACCCCCTTTCCAAGTAATGCCACAGACTTAGTGACCTACGGGCTAGTATTAAAAAATTAATGAACAAAATTTGACCTACTTCTCAAATAGTTTCGCCATCACTGAGTTACATGGTAAATAGATTAGGTTAAACATAATTGCTTTATTTGCTGCAACTAAAATGTGTCTCTTATACTACACAGTAATGGATAAGATTTTAAAAACTACAAAAGCTTAAAATAAACTTAACCAATTTAAATGAGAAGGAACATTTTAGCATATTAATACATACCCCAGGCACTTCCATTCAAAGCTGGAGGTGTAGTTGGTTCTTCAGAAACGTCCCCTTGCAGAGATGGCTGCGGTAATGAACACAATAAGTAAAATGCTGCACAAATTCTTCAATAAAGTTAGAAAGAAATATGATGGTTACTTACAAATTCTTGATTGAAGTTATTGCTAGTGACCCCTATTCCCCGTCCATCAGCAATGCCATTATTACTCACACCATTATTGTCTGGTAACTTTCCTTTTCCTTTCCCTTTGTGGTTATAGAAACCACTGCCATTCTTTGTCATGTGTTTATTATTTTCAGGCTAATCAATGCAGAAAAGGAGAGTAAATCAACATTTAAATAAATGAAAGAAACTTTTGCATGTTATCTGTTAAAACATATTTCTAAAAATTTTGAAACGAAAACTAACATTAAAAGTAGGATGGGAAAAAAAATATTAACCAGCTTTGACTTTGATCTAACATTGACTATCCTTGAACTTTTTAATTATTCTGCATTTATGCCGATTAGCAAAACATTTAAGAAAACAAATTTGGAAGATAAAGTAATTGAGTGCACAATTTTAAATTAAAACAACTTAGAATCTGATTTAGTAAGTTGGCTCTGATGAAAGTTTCTTTAATATATGAATTCACATGTTAAAAATAGATTCCAAAATCATGCATCTACCATTTATATATATAAGGTTTATATTACAGAAGCTGAACTTTACTTACTTTTGGGTTGGTGGAGTAGGTAGGAATCGAATATTACAGAAGTTCCCGTAAATTCAAATAAAAATATGCTAATATTCAAGATCTAGCATTTCTTAATAGTTATAATAAATTGATGCCAAAATGAAAAATCTAGTTGTGTTACATTTGAAATCTTAACTACAGTTCAGCATTTTACCTTTCACAATACCCACAATTAAAGAATTTGCACTGCAATATGATATATAGATTGAATTACACTTTTATAAGTTATGTTCCACTATTTTAAGTTACAATATAGAAATCAATTACCTTTGCATATGAAAGAGAAATGCGGAAGTCATGTCTGCTGTGTGGCCTGCGTGAAAGAAGAGGCTGACTATTACACGATGAACCATTGAAACCATTATCCATTCCATAATAATGAACATCGTTGACTGAAGAATGGGTGTCGTCAAAATCTGAAATTCACAATTATATACATAAAACTCTGTAGCACAAAAATTTATTGAGAAAAATAGATGACAATAAACCAAGAAGCCACAGCAAATAATATCTTTACAATAAAGTAATATCAGTTTTAAGCAAGAAAAACATATCACATACTCAATACATTTATAAAGTTCTTAGTTATAATTATCATAATGTTACAATAAAATATTAGTGTCATTATCATATATGCAGGGTGCCCATAAATTGTTGTTGGGGTTTCCTGACTTCATAATTTTTGAGTCAAGGATATAAAGATAAATAATATTACATATTCATAAAAGTTCAAATTATAAAGTTTTTCTTTTTTTAATAACACAAAGTTAAGTAATTTCCACATGGTAGCCTTTCACGGCATGTAACATCAATATTTGCCTGGAAATTGAGTTCAGTCTCAATGTGCCTAATTTAAGGACAGTAAAATGCATACAATCTTTATACAAGAGCAGTTAAATATTTAAGTTTTTTGGACGAAATAAGAACAACACTTATGACTTTTTAGTAGCCTTTTTCTTTTTTAAGAAGTCTTACAAAAACTTCTAAAAAGTGGCCTAAAAAAAATCTTTAGTACAAAAGTGTGGCAGCCTTTCGTATCATGCACCACATTGATAGTGAACTCAATTTCCAGTCAAGTGTTGATGGGTTACATGCTGTGAAAGGCTGCCATGTGGAAATTAATTAACTTTGCTCATGTTTTTAAAACCTTTTTATAGTTGTATTTCATGAATGTGTAATAATATTTATTGTCATATTCTTTAAACAAAATTTAAAATGTAAGGAAAACCCGACAATAATTTACAGACATCTTGTACATTACCATACATTAAGCATATTTAACCTAAAAACTAGCAAGAACCAAATAAAAGGTTTAAGCTTATGTGGGCCACAATAAAAACTTACAATCCCACCCTCAAAGTACAGTATATAAAGAACAAGTATAACAGTAAAATTAATGCTTTCTTTCTGATACTTGAAAGATACTTCTCTCCTACAAAGTTTCATATTTTTTTGTAAGGATACGAAAATCCTGCATTTGAGTGTTTACTTTCAAAAGTCTCCCCAGGTAAATTTTAGTTACCTTAGGGCAATGATTTCCTTTCACTAGTATGCATAAATGCTAACACTGATAAGCATTTTCTATCTCGCATGCAAAGTTTTGAACATTTCCATACTTTGCTGGCAAAGATTTAAACTGTTAGCAGCAAGGCTTCGCTGAATTTTATCACACTAATCGATTGTATGAACTGCAATGAATTTCAGTTACCTTTATTTGCATATGAACAGATATTGATCCTTTATTCATTGAGAAAAGAAAGGAAGTTTGTTCTCAAACGATCTAAAATTTGCAAACTTCCAACTTGGAGTTTTAAATGGTAAAGTATTTTTTTGTCTTTCAAAATTGATACAATCACATCAAAATGTAATTTATAACTAAATAACTAAAGTCCAAAGCTTTCAAAATTGAGCTTAATGATCAAATTTGTAATAAAACATTTGTTACAGACTATTTTGCAGATTGCAAAGATCGTCATTCTGGGAAATTTATGATCTCAGGGGTCGATCCAGGTTTTTTTTTTAGGGGCCCATTTTTGTGAAAAATAAAAATATTTTTGTGAAAAATTTTAGCACAATCATAATTCTATATTTTACATGTATCTGAATTTTGTGAAGGGGCTGTTTTTATGAAGTGGAATTTTGTGAAGGGGCCATTTTTATGAAGTGGAATTTCGTGAAGTGCCCGGCAAAATGGCCCCAATTTTCGTCTGGGTCGACCCATGGATCTGCATGTTTGATGTCTTTCTCTAATAAAACTAAACAACATTTACCGAGATCCATGATTGGGAAATTAGGATGGTAAAATAATTTAATAGCAAAATGAAGCAGGTCTTGTTATAATCAATTTGCTGAGAATGAACTGTCACAAAAATCAGATCGGCATCTAATATTTTGGAGGTGATAAACTAATACATGCAACCATTTTCATTATATAAAAGTATTTAAATTTTGAAAAAAGTCTTTTTGGGAGTTTATTTTTAAACAAGGATTAATATTTTTGAAGAGCATTCTAATTCAGAATTACATTGTCAGAATTTAGAATAATACTTAAAATATCAACTACATATACAAGAAAAACTTAAATGTGGTTTATTGACTAAGCTTTAAAAAGTATTAATACTACAAAATTAATATTAACAAAAATGAAAGGATTACCTTCCCTTTCCTTACGGCAGTCATTGAAATATGAATGATAAGGTGCTAAAGGATCACTTTCTTTATTGTGGCGAGTGAAACCTAAGCTATGCTCATCTCTGCGACTAGTATGTCCGCCACGCTCGCTGGATGCACCAGAGGGCTTCTATAATTATGGGGGGGAAAATTAATTCTTTAATCTAACATATGCATATACATCAAAAAGTAAGAGTTACATTCATCAATAATGAAGCATGCTATTAAACCTAAATGGATTTTGTTTTATCGATATTTCATAAAATTATTGAAAACCTTTAGCAATCTTTTCATAAGCTTAAAATAAAAATATCATTATAAATCAGATTAACTGCTTTAATAAGAATTTTTAAAAAACTACTGCCATCCAAATTTCACAAAAATTTAAAAATGTCTAGAATACTGTATTTTAAATGAAAGAAATTAATAAAGGAAAAACCTTTGCACTGCTATTATATGCGATAAGATACAGAAAATCATCTACTTACTAAAGTATTATTATATGTAGGTATCTTCAGCCACGCTGGTGCAAAGTCATGTGCAGGAGGGTTTTTATTCGCCATCAGTGGATGTACCCAATAAAAACCATGATAGGCTCTAAAGTAAAAAAATATAGTTATAGCAATTGCTTATATCTTTCTGTAAAATCTTTCTTTTTTTGCAGTTTTAAATAAATTAAACTGGTATTAAAAGAGACTATTACAATAATATAACATTACACTTTACAAAACTCGAGAGAAAATATTTTCAACCTTCAACAATTGTGGGCTTGCCATTGGTTAAAAACAGAAGTGTTCAACATTTACAAAATATATTAAATCAATAACTGCCAACAAATAAGTGATTTAATGGAAATTAATTTCACATCAACTTGTAAGTATTCCAGTTGATTCATATGGTTACAACTGGAAATTTGAATGTAATTCTAAAACCAAAACAAAGGGAAACAAATAAAGACTAAGGACAGAATTGCCGACATTAACAAAATCAATTAGTCGTTATTTTTCATTAAAAAGTAAAATTTGCTCAGACTTTGCCATCACAACATTCTCTAACATCAATGAATTCAGAAAATGAATTAGTAAAAAGTGTCTAATTTGAAAAACGAGAAAGTTCTGTTTATGATGCAGAGAAAAAAGTTATGTTCTACATTTCACAAACTAAAGCAAGAAACTAGATCTTCAATTTCAAATGCATAGTTTTTATAAACTTTGTAAATAATTTGACAATTTGTAGGCTAAATGTCAATTAAAACTATCTTTTAAGAGAATGTATTGCAAGTTTTTGAAAAACAAATTGCAAACCTACTTCTGTTATTAGAATAATATCAAATTATTAACCCTCTAAGCAGTCGGGTAATTTTGATCCAATAGCTTTAAAACCTTAAAAATTAACTTTTGAAGTGAATGATGAGATTTCTATTGCATTTAATGAAGTCCTTGAAATCTTAAAAATACTTTATCCATGGTAATTTAAGAAATTATACATTTAAACATGAATTATATGCTTTTGAATTGAACATAAAACAGAAAAAAAACCGGCTCAAATGCTTAGAGGGTTAAATGAAATATATGTTGATAGTATACTTTGATACTGATCATTTCAATATCCCGAGACTAGCATTTTTGGAAGATTTTACACCAGAAAGGGGTGTCAGATAATGAGTAAGATGAGCGCATTTCCGGAGTTCTTTGTTAGGTCATGCTAAGTAAAATGTAAACATCTACCCTTCCATTTTTCACTTTCCCCCCCATTTTGGTGAAAATAACTTTGCCTGGCATATGCACAATAGGTTTCAGAATCCGAGAACATACAATATTAAACAGCAGCAGTGCAGTCGAATTCATCCTTTAAAATTTGGGGGGGGGGGGGGGGGGTTCCAAGTGTTGTGGAAAAAGAATTTGTCCAAGTTCCTTAACATTATGACAACTAATGAGGTTAAAGAATGATAAATTGAAATCTCAAATCTGAAATTCAAATTTACTAACCTAGCAAAAATTTCAGATGTGAAAAAATTGAAATTTCGGCAAATAAGTTTAGCTGACTGGAATTTCAACTGGCTATACTTAGCAATATTGTATCAAACATATGGTACATATAATTAACTGATACGAGATTCTATTCATAACATCAGAGATAATCACTATTGCCCTCAACTATGCTAATAAGGTAAAATAATTCACTAAACTAATGATTTGGCCATTGCATGAACACAAAGGAATGTGGAAATCTATAATGTATAAGAAGTAATGCCAAGACTAACATAAGTACAAGTTCTACAAATTCATTCTCCAACTTGTTATACATCTTTAAAATGACGAATAACAGCTCATTCATGAATCAAAATTGTGACAGTCACAGAACAAACACTGCTGCTCTCTTATTTAACAAGATTAAAATTCTGGCCTTATGAAGAAATTTTCCACACAGAAATTCTATTAAAAACTTGTAATTATCAAGAAAGAAATTTGTACAGAAATTATTATAAGGATGATGAAATTGATTTAATATTTAGAGAAAATTTATCTTTTTTTGCCACATAAAAGTTGCCATAACTGACAAAAGATGAGAAATCGAACATCACATTTTTTTTTTCAAGTTACATAAATGCATTGCACACTTTTTAAAGCTCCAAATACAAAATGTAAAAATAAGTAGAATTATTTACATGGAAAATAATTAATGTTTTTGGTCCTATAGAATTTTAAACTATTTATGGATAATAAATAATCATTGCTAACACATTTGCAACATGTATAAAAAGAAATTAACAAATATAGTTATTATAAACAATTAATGGAAAAAAAGTGTGAAAATTTTGATGAAGATATCATTTTATAACCATGCAATTAAGGAAGAGATAAGGTCTTATTTGTCTATAAAACAGTTATAAAGTCAGCCTACTCACAGGAGATAAATAGAAATTTTCTAAAATTCACCAAAGAACTTGGCAGAAAGGCAGATTTCAGAGCAAAGAGTTTTCTCAGAAAATGACAAAATCACGATAAAATTTTACTACCTTTCTTTTTATCCAGGAACAATTATCTAACTTTTTGTCTTCTGTTTATGAAAGTATTTTATGCAACTTCCCAATTAATCAAATTTTCTGACTAAAACCAATAAATTGCTAAAAGAAACAATGATTTCATTAGACAAGCAAAATTTTACAAAATCAAATTGTTGTTAGCAGTATATTTCTGGAAGGTAACAAGGTTTTTTTTAAACCTAATTTTAACAAAATTGTTGCGTTTTAAACATTTTTTTTATGATAAAAAACGATACACCTCAAAGAAAATGACAATTTTTAAAGGATCAAAGTTTTTACAAATTATAAATAAAGCTAAAACTTAACAATAAATTTTTACATGATTTCTAAAAGTGTTTTCCTCTTATGATCCTTTATGGCTGGAAAAAAAATTGATCCCATCTAAGTACACACATGTACAAAATTATAACCCCTTTATAAATCTAAACAGGGAAATATACCAGTGATACATAATTTTTTAAAAAAATAAAAGAAATTTAATAATAGTTTGAAAAATTCTAATGAACTGTTGCTAATTAAGATGTCTTCCTGAATTTTTTTTTACATCCTAACTTTGAAGAATTTGGCAGGTGCACATATTGTGACTGTTTTCAAGATCTTCACTTAGGATTGAAACCTTTAGTTTAAGGCTCCAGACAGGAAATTACAGCTGCCATAAACACATTTTTAAAACAAAAAAATATATACTTTTTAACAGATAATTGGATTTTTAAAACTGATCCTTGGGTTATAAGAGGCTGTTGAAGTAAATATGAATTACATCCTTTGGGAAGGAACATAAAAAAATGGAATATTGCAGTTAGGCCACTAGGAGGGTTAAGAAACCCTGCTCTAGGATAATTAAAACACAAATATGAATAAATTGGAATTACATGGATGATTTACAATTATAAATCTATGTATCAAACAGAATATACTTGCCTGCTGGTTTCCCAGTAGAAAGCCTTCTAGCTGAGTAAAATTCAGCCGCCACCTTGCGATTTTATGTGGAATGAAGAAGTAAAATATGAGAAAGCAAGTTTTACAAATGAATTATCACTACCACTGCAACAGCAGTTAAACTTGAGCACACAGTTTCCTACATTTGGATGTTAAACGCAGTCCTTGAATTTGCACAGATGAAGATGTGCAGTAGTAAATGGCTTGTGTTACCTCCTCATGGCTTTTATTTCCATCAACAGATATTACATAATTTCTGAAAACGAACAAGAAATACTGGCTTAATAACTGAAAAACAGTTACCAACAGATTTTTTAAAGCAGTAATTAACTTTGCTACAGTAAAGAAAAAAGGACATGCAGGAGACACTTTCCAGTTAGTTTGGTAAACCTGGAGTTTACGGTGCCGGCCTGTTTCTCGCCAATTCTTCTTGGCGCAATTTCATGTGCCGTCGCCAAACACTGTTTTGGATGCGCAGTGCGCTTTTCAGTGCTCTACTGCGCATGCTTCATTTGAGAAGGAGAGATTGAGCCCGTAATGCCTTCGGCATTTCAAGCGTGTTCCGGGCAATTTTTTTTAACTTTAAAAAACATCAGCGGCTTTGCTTTCAGCATAGCGGGCCACTAGTAGCTTCGCTTCATTGAATATTGGGCATCTAGTTTTTTTTTATTCCGAAAAAGAGAATTCCCGCATGCGATGCCGCAGGTTCCAAGCAAAGTTTTTTAACTTAAAAAAACATCAGCGGTTTCGCTTTCTGCAAAGCAGGACACTTGTAGCTTAGCTTATTCATTGAGAAGCAAAAACACAGAATAACATACATAGTTCTGAACCTAAAGTGAATGAAAATGTTCAAAAACAAGAAATTGTAGATAAAACTTCACATACCTATTTTAATTGAAAAATTTCTTCTCGCTATTCTTTTTCCGACACTTCGGAGCCATAATCAACAATAGCTGTAGCGAACCGCACGTAACGAAGTGATAAAATCAGACAAAAATCAAACAGAATTCCAGACGATTTTTCAAAAAAATGAAACCAAAGAATTCCAAACGATTTTTTAATCAAATTCGACTGGATCAACTAATCACATGAACGGAACAAACCAATCAAAACGAATTTTAATATTGCGCCATGCGCAAAACACCGATGAAAAGATCAATTTCCGCGCATGCGCAAACCTCGTGCATTAAAAACATCATTGCGCAACCAAAACAATTGTTCTCTCATCTCCGTTCTTGGCAGCAAAGAGTTGGCGATCCTAAGAGGAACGACGTAAGTGGGCACCGTAAACTCCAGGTTAACCGTTAGTTTTTAATCTGAATCACAAATAAAGGTTTTATAAAATCCATGAGCATACAATGTTTAAACCCATATGGTAAAATGACGAGTCTATTTGTCATTGGCTTTTCATGCAATACCTTCCAATGGCGAGTTACTTGACAAATGATTAAAAGTTATTTTTGAATATGAAAATGAGTTATTTAAAATTTCAAGTGTATTGAATCTGGCACTATTGATTCATCTTTGAAAACTTGTGTAAATATCACGTATCAATATCACATGTCTGCTGTTACAACTATAAGGTACAAGTCATAACTAAATTTTGTTAGTTAGTCGGATTTCATTCTTGTAAACATTAAGTGAGAACATCGGTCAGTATATATTTTTACTAAAGGCAGAAGGTGATGTTAAATAAACACTATAATGATAAGGATAGTGCAGACTTTGAAGATTGAAGCAACTATGAAGAATCGGAAGAAATATGTATATATTTGCCCAATACTGATAATGAAAGTGTAACGATAGTAAATGAATTATAAAATAAACATGTTTCTTAAATAATTAATGGTTATTTCGTGCACAATTTTTCACAGTTGAATTGTACTAGAAGGTGTTAAGGACATGAACTTAATCTCACCTATGCTGAATTTGTATGCACATACAGATAAATGAAAATATGTGTGTAAATATGCAAAATCCTACCAAGGTTTATCTCGTCGTTTCAGTAAATATTTCCTTTTGTTTACACCCAATTTCACATTTCCCAAATAAATTGCATGTTTTAAAAAAAAAAGTTTTCCAAATGTTACCATTTTATGAATGTTTAGGTTAGATAATGCTTTTACATTACTAAAGCGAGATTCTTACAGTTAAAACAGTAAAATTTTATTATATTCTATATTGCTACATAAGAAATTTATGGGTAAAACCAAAGTGTATGGTACATCCTTCTGATTGTGTAAATGTATGTACTTCGCAACTTATTTAACTTCTGAGCATACTGTTCAGTATAATAAGAGTATACACAATGTATCTGTTATATTTATAACTTTTCTGGCTGTAAACTAGTATACCTACACTTCACTTCTAGTTTTTCAAAAAAGAATTATAAACATCTCTTCAAAACTGAACATGTTAAAAACTGCATGATTTACAAGTGATAATTTAAGAATGGCGTACTTTTTTTTAAATAGATGATGCACTTCATAAATTGGCAAAACCAAAGTGTACGGTACATCCCTCACCAATTTGACACCAAATCATGGAAAACTCGCCAAACGTCTATCATGTTACCGTCCGCCATTGGATTACCACATTTAGCGATTTATCGCAAAAAAATTCAAATTTGGCGCTGTACCGTAGGGTCAGGTGGGGTAAAGTGGTCATAAAATCCACAT
>BGPR01026873.1:0-21176 GCA_013235015.1 Araneus ventricosus | reverse complement strand
TTTTTTCGTCGGAGCAATCGTCACATCAACATTCACTTTAATTTTTGTAGTAAAACTAATAGAAAATGTCATATGCTGGTTATTTACATTGTTAGAAAAGCAGGAAATTTCACATCTGGATTTCGAATTAAAAAATTTGGCCTACTTGGAGATAAAGTTGCTTTTAAAATTGCATTCTCTTGATAAACATATTTTTGCAGTCCTCCTTGTTTCTGAGCTCACGAGCGGCCACTGAATGTAGCTTACTTGAATACTTATACATTTAAGTGATTCACAGTTTTGTTAAGAGGTACAGTCTTCAACAACAAATGCTAAAATTCTAGTATTTATTATCACATCTTCACAAATTTAGTATGGTTAGAAATAACTCGAGGAGAAATGATACTATAAATCAACATGCTAGTTTATCGAATAATTGACATAGTTAATTAATTAGTGTGTTGGAGTTTTTCCATTATACAGACCTATATTTTCTATTAATCTCATCTGGTATGCCTTTTACTAAAAGTGAATAGAATTTCTTTTCAAAATTAGCAATAATTTCTGAGATAAAATTAATTTTGTTTTCTAAAAACCCCGCCTGAATAAAGCCAGCCTTCTAGGACTCTATATTAAGTAAATCTCAGCTTAGTTATCCGTAAACAGGTTACTTTCCATTTTTTCGCTGAAATTTCGAATGATTAATCAAACCTGATGTAGATTTATCCTTAATATGAGCATTTTTACATGTTTATAATAATTTATGACTTTTATTTAAAAATTTAATTCACATGCATTACTTTCAAAAATATTTTATAATTCAGCCTTATTCTCTAAAAACACTTTAAAAATATTTCATTAAATTAATTTTCATTGCAAATAAATGTCTTTGATCCAACTGTTTTTGTAAAACGTTAGTTCATTGGTGAAAGGCGATTACCTGTAATGGCATTTGATAACAATGGATTTTTCAAGCTTCATGAAAATGAGAGTAGAGGGCTCTGCCCCCTGCTCGCTAAAGCTCGCCAACACCCAGGAGGATTACGCTGCAATCCTCCGGGGTTCGCTACGCAAATCCAGTTCGCTTCGCTCGCTACAACACAGACACTGGGTGTTCTAGCGCAGTTGTTACAAAATCTTTATATATATATATATATATATAACACCCCTTACTCGCTCCGCTCTCCAACACCCAAGAATCACGTTGTAATTCTTTCGAGATCACTATGTGAAAGCAGCTCGCTTCGTTCGCTTGCCGTACATTTATCCGTTTCTGCTAATATTAGGAAATTATAAGTACATTAATAAGTAAACGTAAATTTTAATCATTTGAAATAGCATGAACTCCTAAAATAAATTTTTCATCAGTTTCTACAATTAAAATCTTCTGGTCGCACAGATATATATCTAAATGTTAGAAAGAAATTTGAAAGGTAATATTTATAATTCAAAGATGATTAATTATCAAAAATATTTTCATCAATGAGAAATCAGTCATTTAAAACTTCCTGGCATACACTTTTGACTATTTATTCAAAAGTTCATTTCAACATAAGTTCATTCCACCAAACTTTTAAGTTTAAAATTGATAAGATATCCTTTTCCAAATTTTCAAAATAAATTTTTAAAAATGGCTTTCTCCACCAAAATTTCAAATATGCCCTTTATACAATGAGATGTAATTCAGAAAAGCTTCCCCACATGTATGCGTATTTATTCCAATAATTATTGAGTCAAGAAAGACGTAGAGGTTTTCTCAGTGTAGTCATTTGTGTTTTAAATCTCAGAAAATTCTAGTTTTCGTAGAATGATATCTCGCAACCTTCCTCGCAAAAAGGACAGTTTAAAAAAATAGTGGCTTGAAACACGTTCATATTAACTATTCAAAATTAAAACCCATAATAATTATTTACTTTTAGCTTTTTAAAATTGATAAGATAGCTTTTTTTCAAAATTTACAAAATTATTGCTTTTTTAACCAAAATTTTAAATATGCTCTCTTTTCTATGAAATATTACACAGAAAAGCTTCCCCACTTGTATACATGCTTATTCCAACAATTATTTAGCCAAGAAAGATCTAGTGTTTTTCTCAGTGTAGTCATTTGTGTTTCAAATCTCAGAAAATTCTTGATCGTCTCTTGTCGCAGAAAGATGTAACCCTTCTTGCAACCTTTCAGCTAAAAAAGGACAGTTTAAAAAAAATAATGGTTTGAAACATATTCATATTAAATATTCAAAATTAAAACCCATAATAATTATTTACCCTTAGCATTTTATTAATGATTAGAAACCCTTTTTCAAAATTATGAAACTTAGTTCTTTCCTTCAAAATCTTAAACATGCACTTTTTAAAAAGAAATGTTGCCTTTGCACATGTAAACACACCCCCTACAATTATTATTAAGTGAAGGAATGTATACTATTCTTCTTTGGATAGATGGAACTGAGAACATATGAGCTGTCGAGAGATGAAAAAACCAATTTTCCAGAAACTTTTAGCTCAAAAGGACATTCAGTATTAAGCACACATTGATTCATTTGTCTAATCCAAACTGTACGACTCAAACTTACTTAATTCAAAGCATCTAAACTCAAAAAAAAAAAAAAATCGCTGTTTCCGACTTCAAACCAATTGAAGAATCTCGGTGTCAGGGTTGGTAAATAAACTGATCGTTGCCAACGGGGAGAAGGAAATATAGGCCCTTTTTGCGCCACGCATAAGCGTTTTATATAATATGGATATATTATTTTCAAGTGGAAAAGTTTATTGTTTGACTAGAAATTCATTAAGCTGAAAAGTACTTAAATAATAAAGACATTATAAGATTTGATTTTTAAATAAAGTTGACAATATATTAATGATATCAATAGCATAATTGATTGTTAATTATCTAAAGACTTTTATAATAAAATCATAATAATAATATTTAAAATTAAGTAAATAAACTTTTAATCCGAGGATATAATTCTCTTAAAATTATATCGTTGAAGGAACTGCATACGGAGATATTTATGGTGCCGAAATAATTTTGTGTAAAAGCATTTTTTTTTCTCTCAATTCAAAGTATATAAGGAGAAAGTGTTGTAATCGTCAAGAGTTTAACCTCGAGATTTTGATAAGTTTTAACTTTTTGCACCTGCCTAACCCACGTAGCACAAGATAATGTCTTATATCATAAAATTCGAGAAAGTAATATTGTACAATATTTTTCCCAATATTGAAACAGTGTAAAACGTGAGACTCTTTCAATACTGTACAATGTTTGTTTCATAATATTGGATAATGTCATTAATACTATATAATATTGTACCATATATAATAATATTGTACTATAATGAATAATATTATATAATATTGTATAATGTCATATAATACTGTATAATATTATACCATATTAAATAATATTGTACTATACTGAATAATATTATACAATATAACATTATAGTGAATATTTTAAAAATACATTTTAGAAGCATGGAAAAGTATTAATCACTTAATTCCGAACTTCTGGTTGACACTTTGTTATTTTTTGAACACATCTGCTTACAGCAAACTTTGAATCCGGGACCTTCTGCTTCCCAACCGGAAGCCGTGCCCCCAGACCAGCGAGACTTACCTCAGTGAGCGTAAATGATGATAATAAAATGTAGTTACAAAGTTCGGATCTCTACGAAATTTCATGTTCATTCACAATTAATCTGAATAGTTTTCTTAATTAAATTATCTTTTATAATTACAATTTCGAGTTCAAAATGAAATTAGAAGTCAAAGAGGAAGCAATTTTAGCTCTTATATCTAAGTTTACTAATTTAATAAATTAAAAGGCAATAAGGTTTAAAAGTAATTATAAAAATATGTTTGAAAGGTTTTCAAATAATTTTGAAATTTACTGATTCTTCTTTCAATGTATTAAGAGACGCCATTTATATTTAGAGTATTGATTGAAAATCAAATACAAGATTCACAACAAAAAATCACGTACATATTTTTACGATGAGAATAACACTCAAATTTTTAATCCATATGTGAGAGCTGTTTAATAGTTAACTTCATTAGTTGAATCCGGCCCGCCTTTTATATACAGTAAAACAAAATGACTATGTAAACATAGTCATTAAATTATTCAAATTATTATTCATTATTCAAATGAACATTTTTTAAATACTTTTTCAGGATACTGAGTAATATAGTGTTATTTTATTACCATGCTGCCATCTGGCTACCAATAAGAATAACTTCAACTCAAAATAAGATTCAACGTTGATATATATTGTGTTACGGTATTTTTGTGCTGCCATCTGTCGAACATAAGGATAACTTCACCTTAACATATTGATCAAAGCTGATTAATGTAAAAATCAAAATATCATGTGCATTGTATTGTATAGTATGATATAATATTCAGCATCTTAAAGAATAATTGTTCCAGTGGTGTTTTTGTAATAAACCTCCAATCGAGTGATATCCTGAGTTAAAATGAAGATTTTTATAATAAATATTGTTTTTATATTAGTGTGAAAATTTAGTATCTCGGAAATACTGATACATAGAATACAATACTTTATTACAGTATTCGGTGTTCCTTGGTGTTCATAATATTGTATAACATTGTGGAAACATTATATAATATTTCTGTACTACCTCGGAAGTCCAAACAATCCATGTTTGGAATTATATCAGTCTTTCGTTCGATCGATCTGTGGAACAATAACTTTAAAGGGGAACTAGCTCGAAAGATTAAATTTGATATATTGTCATTGCATCGTAATTGTAGATTTCTATCACATTTTGAGTGAAATGCATTTCTAGTATATCAATCGTTTGTCCGCAGTGACTCAAACAAGCAAGAATATATAAAGTCAGGGTAAGATGAATGGAATTTTCGTATGATTTTATTATCAGATATGTTGATGTGTATAAGATTTTAGACAAAGTCGTCATTG
Source organism: Araneus ventricosus (assembly GCA_013235015.1). Taxonomy (NCBI): domain Eukaryota; kingdom Metazoa; phylum Arthropoda; class Arachnida; order Araneae; family Araneidae; genus Araneus; species Araneus ventricosus. The sequence goes on along the minus strand of BGPR01026873.1, from coordinate 16,251 downwards.
GGTTGACAGACTCTCAGTACTCGTGTGTATGTGAACGTGATAACTCAAAAACCAAACCAGCGGGAGTGGTCTCCCCTAAACTGTCTCGTATACTCTCTAACTCATATAGAGAAAAAATAAGCTAAAAGGCAGTAAGACGAATAAGCGTCCCTAACGCAGTGAAGAAAAAAATAAGCGAAATGTCATACCACGAGTTTCCGAAAGTCGTGTTTGAGGCGCCAAAGCGAAAAGAGAATCAGAAGCTGGCGTGATTACGCAATAGGGATGCGTAAGATAAAGAAACGCAATTTTTCAATTAAAACGCCTTTATTTAACCGATTCACACAAAAATTGCATACAGATTTACAATTAAGGTTATGAGGACATATACAATATTTAAATTTTCTAGGTAATTTTGTTAAGAAGTTATTGCGTTCAAAATTACGCGATTATGTAGACCGATAGACAGTCTTCCCTTTGACGGATTTTGCCCAAAATTGGCTACGGATCTACATTCTTGAAGATAAAACTGTGTATCAAATTTTATTTATCTAGCGATTTAAGTTCTGGAGGTATCGTGTTCGTATGAACACGGACAGACAGGCTTTCCGTTGATAGATTTTATTCAAAATTTGATAGAGTCCTACAACTTATGTGTAAAGATCACATACTAAATTTCATCTCTCTAGCTCTTATAGTTTTCGAGTAATCGTGTTCAAAGACAGACAGACATAACTCCAAAATTGTGTTTTTCGGACTCAGGGAGGTCTAAAACTTGGAGATTCGTCAAAATCACGATTTCTAATTTATTGAAGATTATAATTCTTTCTCTTTGTTATACTTCGTATACGAGAAAGTAAAAAAGCTTGGTAAATGAAATTTAGTACGTAGTTTTGACACCGAAACTACACTGTAAAAAAAATCCCGTAAAATTTACAGTTTTAAACTGGCAGCTGGGTTGGTTGTGCAAAACCGTAAAAGTTACGAAGTAAATCCGTAGACACAACGGTTTTTTACCATACAGGAACAAGTTTTTCCCGTAAAAGTTAGGAAGTAAATCCGTAGTCACAACGGTTTTTTACCGTATGAAATCAAGTTTCCTCCGTAAAAATTAAGTCATCGAAGTAAGTGACGTCATCGACTGAGTTGAGTTGTTTTTCTCCTTCTGTTCGAGCTGAGTTGAAATGTGCTGATGTGTATTATCAATTAGGAATATTAATTAATCAAGGCTTAATTATTAATTTCAATTAGTTTAATGAATATAATTTTTAATTGAACTTACTTGGACGATTTCGATGCAAGATGGTGTCAAAACTCCTAACTCCTCCGAGCCGGGAATCAAACCGCGTTCATAGAAATAAAGGGCAGTCGCTCTAACCCCTAGACCACCGGAGACTTCATAAAATGAAGTAAAAATAATCTATTTGAGTTTTAAAGTCACTATAGCTCTAGTGGCGCCACCTAGTGGTGTAAAAATCAACTATTGCCAGAACACGCGTTTTAAGGTTAGCTTTCATAAGTGACAACAGATTACTGCAACATGCGTAAACAATAGCGGAGATGGAACCCTATTAAAAACATGAAATGAATGCAATAAAATTACATTTAAAAAAAGGGAAAGTTATCGTACGGAGAGCAATACCGTATGACGAAAAATAGAATTTGAACTGACGGTTTTAAACCGTTTATGGCTGGAGCGGAAAACGGTGAAAAACCATTTTGTCAACAAAACAGCTTTAAACCGTGAAATATAAGGAAAAAGTCCGGGAAAAAAAACGGATATTTTTTACACTGTATAGTTTTTTGTGAAATTTTGGGCTCAATCGGGCCAAGACATGATGTCCGAAAAGTATTCTCGATTCTTCTCAGTATACTACAAGACTTATCAGAAAACGGATAATATTGTGTAAAGTGTCGTGGGGTGAAGAACTGAAACGATGAAAGTGCTTGATGGGGTATATGATGCTTTTGAGACATTTTTGATATATATTCATATCACAAGAAAGTAACATATTCTTTAATGCTTTGATGGAACTGTCACTATTAGATTCTAAAGGTGCCTTCCAGTTACTAATCAAATGAATTTGAGTTATGATGTGTGGTTATCATAATAATTGAAAATGTATGCAATTGATATTAATCGATTTCCACATTTTCATGTTAGTTACGCTTTCTGGAAAGGATCAGAAAAGCTGTGGATTCTTTTATAATTCTGTTTTATACAAGTACAAATCATAATTGCTTTATAAGGGGAAAAAAACCAAATGTTGCTAGAGGGAATTTTCAATATGAAGACGGTTTAAAATTATAAATCGTATTCTTTATATAAAAATATTTAAAGATCGACAGTATATAAGAATAGAACTTCAGTAGTAAATAATAGTAATAGGTTTCCTTGAAGTTTTACATGAGAAGACATTTTCATAGAAATTGGAAAATTTTTACCATGACCTAAAAATGAAAATTCTTAATCTGATGAATTTCATGAAAGTAATCTCATCTATTTGCTCACGAAACATTTTCAAATAAAGGCCCTAGTAGCATGAACTCATCGTTTTTTGCCTGGCCTTTCATCGAATTCATCGGAAACTGATCCAGATCTTCGAGACCATATCGTTTAGATCAGTATCCGAGAACCGGTTTCCGATTTGGTAAAATTTGATCGGATAATGATATGTTTACGAGCAGTTTTTCCGATGAAAATTTGCCAATCGGAAATTCACGGCATATAGATATCGTTCCGACTTCGGATACTGATGGTCGAATTTGATTGGTCAACAACCCTGTGATGTGTTGTTCGAGAGTATTTCAACTGCAATGGCTGTCATGCCATTTCCTAGCGTCGATCTGACAGTCTTCATTTGACGTTTTCAATTGGAAAAAATGTAAGTATTTATTTTATTCTTAATTAACTTTATTAATTTTATTACTTACGGTATGTTTAGTAAATAAATAAAATTATTATAAAGCTTTTTTGAAGTTTAGATGCATGCAACCTATGATTGAATAATTATCATTCTCAGTGCAAAACAATATATTCATGCTAGAATAATTAATTGATCTCTGTGTATAAAGAAGTTTGCACACGCATACATAATAAAAATTGTTGATAATTTTGGACAGTGTAAACAATTGCTCTCGTACCATCTTTTCCAGTTTCTACTCTCCGATGGAATGTCAACAAACGCTCTCGCACCGTCTTCAACAGTAGCCTTCTCGACCGGTCAAATACAGATGATTTCTGGGCCTATCAGTTGTGGGTAACAATATTATAACATGTTAATTTCTGTATTTCTTATAAATTAAGATTTTTTCCTCGAAATTGGCAATTTAATGTTTTTTTCAAAATTCAGATGCTTTTCTAAGTTTTGGGGCAATATCTCTTCCAATTTTGTGTTCATAGCATTAAAACTGTTTTTAAAAGCTTTGCCTTGTTCATACGAACAAGAATATATAACATATATGTGAAATTTTCTTTTACTTACATTGTTGTGTATATATACATGTGACAAACAAAAAGCTCATATTTAGGAGAAGAATAAATTTTGCTTTTTTCCCATTTTCTTCTTATATAAAAATTGTTAGCTCCTCATTTAGTTCTTATCAGTTGTGGGTAACAATATTTTAACTGTTTAATTCTGTTTATCTAACAAATTAAGATTTTTTTCTCTCGAAATTGGCCCTTTTCAATTTTTTCAAAATTCAGATGTTTTTCCAAGTTTTGGGGCAATATCTCTCCCATTATTGATTTTATAGCATTAAATATGTTTTTAAAACCTTTGCCTTGTTCATACGAACAAGAATATATAACATATATGTGAAATTTTCTTTTACTTAAATTGTTGCGTATTTTTGGATTTGGATTTAATGATTGTTAGATAAACATGTGACAAACAAAAAGCTCATATTTAGGAGAAGAATAAATTTTGCTTTTTTCCATTTTCTTCTTATATACAAATTGTTAGCTTCTCATTTAGTTCATATCAGTTGTGGGTAACAATATTTTAATTGTTTATTTCTGTTTATCTAACAAATTAAGATTTTTTTCCTCGAAATTGGCGATTTTCAATTTTTTCAAAATTTAGATGTTTTTCCAAGTTTTGGGACAATATCTCTTCCAGTATTGTGTTAATAGCAATAGGTGTGAATTTATTTAAGAGAAATGCTTTATTTTTAAATATCATTAAATTATCTTATGGAATCATCAAAATTTTAAATTAAAGAACAGTATCAAATTGTGCATTTAATCAATTTTCCTTCTTTCAGAGTGATTTTCTAAGCGGTATTGGAGGACACTCAGCCAGCATCTCTCAACTAATTTGTCGTTTGAAGGCAACTAAGAGTGTGAATTTGGTATGTTCAATTCAATCTCATAAACAAGTTGATTTTGTGTGTGTGTGTGTGTGTGTGGCTAATATGACACTTTAGAAAATATGAGAGGATATTTCTGGAGAATGTTCTGTATTGTAATAAAGTGTTATTGCTTGTTATCCATCAAAAATTTTGGCTTTAGATGATGGGCATACCTTACAAATCTTTGGAGTTTGATAGTGGATTTGATATTGAACTCTTGAGCAAAATCTTTTATCTCCAACTTTTCATTTTTCTCTCAGAAAAAGGAACCTAATTAATGAACAGTTGAAATGACAGTCCAAACCGAGGGATTTAATGTGAACAAATGAATTTGTTTTGAAAATAATTCAAACTTTCAATAGAAACAGTAAGTGAAAATAATCTGTCACTAATGTATGATTGTTTATTTATAATTTTCATAAACTAAAAAGAAAGTTTTATATGCTTTATAGATAAACTATGAAGCACTTTGTCTAAAATAACTCAGTCTCAAACATTTTCTAGCTTATTACAAGTATGTCATTCATGTTCCATGTTTTTATGGGTAAAGGCAGGGACATTTCAATAGAATACAGAAAAAAAAGTTACTTTAAATTTTAAGGGTTTTGAACTTAATATAAAGGGATAGCATTTTGAATTTTGTGTGTTATTATTTTTAATTTTCATATTTGGTTCAATGATTCCTTTTGGAACCTCCTGGGAAGGAAAAGCTAATTCCCCCCCCTTCCCCCTCTTAAGAAACTTATGAAGCCAGAGACCAGATCTCCACATTCCAAAATAATTCGGTTAATTATCTTTTGAGCGTTTCATTGGTTCCAAAGAACTTCATTTAGAAACTTGCCTCGAATTTATAAATTTGTTGAGTGATTTATCTCTTCAAATCAATGTATGATTTATATATAATTGTTGTAAATTAATAATGGTACATTGATTTCTTTTTTCATTAGGTGCCGTGAGAAATAATCTTTTTGGCAGCAACAGAAGTGGAAGTCCAAGAAGTTACTGAAAAAACATAAATAAAATTGTGAAATGATCATATGTAAATGTGTAAAATAAAACTAAAGTTTACTTTTTGTTTGCTTTTACTTTACTGAAAATTAACATTTTTTACTAGCAAAAAAGATTTATAAGCAATTGTATCAACCATAATATTATAGATTATTTACAATTTTTATCGTGAGTTAAAAAAAGTTTTTAAAATTTTAAAATTTATTGTTCATGGAGCTTTGCACCTTATAACTGTAACACGTTAAACCAAATATATATATATATATATATATATATATATATATATATATATATATATATATATATATACCCAATACTCCATCTAAGTGAAAAAAAATTCGGGCAATTTTGATTGAAGAGTCATTAAAAATTGTCTGCATCACAGAAACTTTATTTTAATAAGTTTATGAACTATAACAAAAATCTTTTTCTTTCCGAAAATGTAACGAAAAATCAACTTTTAATTATATTTTGTGAATCATCAATGGAGAGTTCATAATAAACATGTCAAATAAATCAGCTGTATAATTTTGGAAAGTTTTGTCACACTAACCTTGAATTTAAAGTAACACAACTTCCCTAATATAATTATAATTTGTTAAATAGCTAGAAAAGTGAACTATGCAAAAGCATCATGCATTATTTTTTAAGGAGGGGCCCAAGTTGTTAACACCGCCACTGGTTCTGTGGCATCTCATAAAATATTAATAAGGTAAGTGCTCCAGTAGTGGGTCACTTGAATTTTTAAGTTGTAAAACAAGAAATTCCAACATTGCAATGAAATAAGAGATCTGCCTCTGGTAGGCTGAAACCCTTATCAACTAAATACCAAAGGCACAGCCTTTATTTCCTGTTTAGTTTGGAGCTAGAAAGTTTGTTGCTGAGGTTGGTCTCTGAGAGAAGCATTTTTAGCTTATTCTTAGTGATTTCCTTAAGAGGTAACTCTTCATTCAACTATTTTTAGCATACATTCTGTTTGTTTTTAGAAAGAATTGTTATTGATATTATTTGATTATATAATGAATGTATTATAAACTATCTTTAAATTAAATAATATTGATAATTTATGGATAGTGAAGGGTGGCCCACTTTTGGATCAATGTTTTACTAAATGCTCCAGTAGTGGGCCTAGGGAGGCCAGTACTGGAGCACATGTTTTCTTTCAAATAGACTGTTTTGTGATGTTTAATAAGAAGGTTATATCTTGTAAAGTCTTTTTATTTAATTAGATTTGCTTTATTTTTATCACATGGCCCACTTCTGATACACTATTGGTACACTAATGGAACATTCTGACCAATTACTTAAATAATAAATATTTTATAGTACTGTTGAGGAAAAGACAGATATTCAAGAATTAGTTGGGCTCTGTAACGAGGCAGACAATAATAACTATTGCATTGCTGGACCATCGAAAAATATTCCATCACCATTTAAAAGGGCTCTTTTCTGGCTGCAGAGGGAAGATGATAAAAGAAAAAAAAAGATTTATTCAACATAAAATATCACGATTTAATATCCATAATGCCCCAAACAGAACTTAAAATGAAAGATTGATAATTAGAATAAACTTTTAATAAAAAATTGGCTGTTAGAGAAAAAATGTAAATCTCATGTGACTAGAATATAAATAAAAGGTTTCACCTATATCAAGCCATTTGTATTGCATTTTTATAGTGTATAATGTTAATGTATTGTTATTATTACTAGATATAATAATTTTATTCTTTTTTATTTGGCATAATTGACAAATCTGGGTGGCCCACTACTGGTACATCAAAAGTTTGCTATGCCGACTTCTGGTACATAGGAGTGATCTAAATTTTTAATTTTTTAAAAATATTACAATTATTTTGATATTTCAGGTGATTATTATTTTAGATAAAAGTTTGAACAACCATAAAAAAATATAGATTAGCGAAACTTCTCAAAAGTTTAGATAATAATTGAGGAAATACCCTTAAGTGGCCCACTACTGGAGCATTTACCTTAATTGGGTATTTTTTGATATCCATGTGCTTATTGCCAAAATCTTTCCAACCTAAAATCTATTGGCCATCTTTTTTATTAAAAAACACATCCAACCATTTATTTGAACAACCAATTTTTCATCGTACACACATCCAAATCTGTTTGTATATTCATCTGAAAGTTATCGGAAATTCATCGCCATGAAACCGCACTGCTCGGTTTTCTATCGTATCGGCTAGCAAAACTCGTCCGATATCGATGATCGGCTGATCTATGGCCGATGAGACATTTCGGAGCAATTCCCGATGAGAATACATCCCTATCCGATAAGAATCCGTTCATCGGCCGATCATTGTGTGATCGGGTTTCGATGAAAGGCCTTTCAATGGCCGATGACATTTTGCTACTAGGGGGAGCTTAATGCAGCATTTGAATATTAAGTTTAAGAATTTTTTCGATAATAAATTATCCGTCTTAATTATGCATTTGGATGTACTGCACAGTGGTGAGTCAGGGACTCGGCATGCTTTTCATGTCACATTACTTCGTTATTTCTTGTCCAGTGCACTCAACTTCGAAAGAATCTGTACACTTTTAAAAGTTTTCTTATTAAATATTATGATTTTTCCTATCAAGAAATATTACATTGAGGTTTTTAATTAGAAACTTTTATAGAGTAGGTTATGAGTCAGAAATAACCGTAACGGAAATAAAAGTGAAACGTTAACCCGAAAGGACGCGCGGGGTTCATTTTATGACTCCAAGCACTCGGAAAACTCCGATTCCTAGAAAACTAGTCACCTGTTCATTTCTTTCTTATTTGTAGCTCAGTTAGCCACCCCCTCTGATTTTTCTGAGTATTTTTAAAGTATTTTCGGAATTTTTCGTCCCCTAATACTCGTTTTGTCAGTTACTGGGGTTATGGAATGACCCCGCGCGTCCTTCCGTTTGTTCCACAGACCATTTTTTTCACGCGGTTCATGCGGTCAGCTCGTTGTTTTCCTTTTTGAATTGATGTATTTATTTGTTTTTCACAATGCGGGCTCCATACGAAAAAGAAATTTAGCGTTTACATAAACTTCTTGTTGAAGTTGAAACATATAAAGATCCAGACTTTGACAGTGAAGACTATGGACCTGAAGATGTTTTTGAAGTGGATTTTTCATGAAAGTTTCATCGAACATGATACGGAATGGGAAAAGGCCGGAGATTCTGGAAATGAAGAATTGGATTACTCGGAATGGTTTTCATAAAAATATGGCATACAGTGGAGGAAAACAAAATTTAAGCAAAATATTCGTACTCGTTGTCATATTATTGTGTCGCGCATACCTAGAACAAAAGGTTGAGTAAAAGATGCGACGAGCCCTGTGTAGAGTTGGGAGTTATTCATCAACGATAACATGATACAGTTAAACTGAAGAGTGAAGAAATATATATTTATTGAGAAATGCGCACCAAACGTTTCACATAACTGTACAAAAAATGGACACTCTAGAATTCCGTGCTTTATTAGTGAATAATAATGGAGTAGTGTTAAATTTTTATTGAGCACTGTATTCTTATTGTCTAAAAGTCAAAAGTAATATTTTTCTAACTAAAGATTTTATGTTTTTAACCGCTCAGGATTGAATTTCAGTTTGGGGTCATCCTATGACCCCGCGCATCTTAGCGTTCGCTAAGAAGGCGCGCGTTTTCTCGTTTTAAGAATATGGAGAAAGTATCAAGCAAGAGAGAGAGACAGAAGGTATTGAGTGATGTGTGTAAAATATATTATTTTGCTATATTTTTCTTAGATGCTAGATCATGAAAATTAGAGGAATGGCGAACTTTTTCAAAGTGCCAAGTTCCAATCGGAGCACTTTGAAGAAGTTCGTCATTCGAGTTCTCTTCCACTTTTCCATTTTATTTATTTTATCTTTATGTGTTAATTTTAATTAAAGCATGCTTTTTGTTGTTTCATTGTATCTTAATTGGTTAGTTAACTTCAGACAATATTGATAATGCAATAACTGGATGCTGCTGCGTTGGCGCGCAAAAGGTATGTTGTTATCACTATTGTTTATTTCTTCTGTTTCTTCTGTATTTCCTTTTTTTTAATTAAATATCTTTCTTTTGTATTTTATTGGAAGTTGTGCAGTTTTTGCCATTCTGTATAATACAAGGTTTAATCTCTAATTTCTCTTGTTAAATTATTTCACTTGTATTTGTTATAAGGGTAAGCTTATTTCCACACATGATGCTGGTGAGACACTAGTTGCATGATCGTGCTCTATTATACATTTATTTCTTCCTCAAGTTTCAGAATATCTGGCGATGATATTAAGAATATATAAAAGCTTCATGTATAGAATTTTTCGATATTCCGCTATTCATATTCGCATACTATAATATGCAGAAAAAGTGGCGTAAAATGCAGATATTAGGTTCTGAAAAGATGACATTTTATGCTTTTATGTTATATAATATAAAGAAATGGTAGGCATATGAGGGTACGAATCAAAAATTTATAGTAAAATTTTATATTTTTGAATTTGGGAGAATATTTTAAATATTTTATTAAACTAATTTTCATTAAAAGTCCAACATTTTAATATGCATGATTAATATTTCTAAAGTTCAATAATACGAAGCAAAATGATGTATTCACTTTATAACGTAGTAAAAGAAAAAAGATGGTTTTTTTTTAATATATAAACTTAAAATTCATGGAATAAAATGGTCGTGAAATTCAGGATATTATTGAAAAACCGGAAACAACATAGATGATGAATGATAAACTTTACTTTTAATTAAACTTTACTATAAATATCTTTTGTTTTTAAAAAAATTTCCATTATACACCCAATTTGATTATATGTTCTTGATTTTTCTAATTATTTAATCTTGTCATAGAATAACCGGCCTGTTCTAGAGCTACCTGTAATAACGTTTTGATTGAAGAGAAAGCTAACATTTAAATGACATCTAAATGTTAAATATGGGTTAAAACTAAAGTAGAATTTGAACGATAAGGAAAAAGATTTCATTGAATGAAATAAGGAAAAAACTTTGTTAAATAGATTTCGATATTTTACAATTCCTTAATGATCAATATTGTAGATTTTATTATTTTTTTAATAAATGGTCATCAAGTTACAAATGCTTTGTCTGAATTTGAACTTAAATTGTAAGAATAATGCAACGAAATAATAAAATTATCTATAGAATTTCAGCTTAATATTTAAAAAGTTGAAAGAAAAATAAAGGACTTGGAAAGCTCATCGTATCATTAAGTAACTTACTTGGGCATTTCGTTCACAGCTGTCCATCATACTGGCTATAATTTTTCACGGTGTCAAATAAAATGTTCGAAGAAATGGTACGTGGGTTTTGGGTCTCACAAGGCTGAAATAAACAGAAAGCTATTCCATATTATGAAAAATGCCTTTACAAGTTTTAATTATCAGCACTTAGTAAATATGCAGTAATTATAATTATGTAATGATTCGAAAAGCTGACATAGGGTTGTTGCGTTGCGTGTTCAATAGTAACCCTCTTTGCACGAGTGACAAATGTTTTATTTGGAAAGTTATTATCATAACAAAGTTATATTTAATTAAATTAAAATGCATCATATTAATAGCTTATTCATATTAAGTTTTCATGTATTTCTTGCTGTCGGTTGAATTTTTATACCACAGGTAATAATAAACGAAATAAAGTATTCCTAAGCTTCGCGTAAGGTAATTTCTGAGTCGGCCCCCCCCCCCCCCCCCACGAAAAATGAAAAACGACATACTATTTATAACGTGATAACGGACAATTGTTTTGCTTTCTAATTACAGAGATTTAAATTCATTTTAATCGTTCTAATTCATCGTTATAATTCATCATTATGATTCGTTTTTCTCTTCTATTTCGCCTAAAAAAATGAACAGAAATTTTAACTCTTCATTAACTTTATTATTTGAAAATCTAACATTTAGCTTTTTTAAAATAATTTTTTCTTATCATTTTTCGAGATACTTTTTTTGGAAATTTCATTTTTTTCTGAGGTTATTTGTTTAGTTTTCCGAAGGATCTTATTATTCTTCATCCCATATGCATAATTAACTAGATATATTGCAATTTTTCTGAGATAATTTTTGTTGTTAAATTTGGCCATGCGTAGGCATTTAGTTGAAAATATTTAATTTTGAAAGCAGGGCTTTGAATTTAACTCCTTTTCGATTCAATTTCAGTTTCATTTAATTTATAATTTTCTGTCTATTAAAATAGCAATTTTTAAATTTGAACAGTGACACTTTCTGTATTAATAGTTTAAGAGCCATAACACGCAATAATCATAACAATATGATATATATCAATAAAAATTTTATGAATGAGGTTTATAAATCTGCATAGATTTTGGTATATTGATAATTGTGCAGTGTAAATTTACAGGCATTCTAAGAATTATTACAAAAATTAAAGAAAAAAAATGGAACCTAGTAATATCATAGATTTTAAGAGAAAATAATCATGAATATGTTTATAGGGAGTTACGATAATTATTTTTTTTTTTAGCCAGATGATTTAGTTCACATGCTAATGCTTTTAATGGAAAAAGTCTATTAAAATTAATGATACAGGAAATGCATCTGCGTATTATTATAAGCTTACTTTTTTTTATGAATGTTGATGAGTTTCCAACACTTATCATCAAAAAGGAAAGAAAAAGATAATGGAAATATTTTTTTTTACTTACAAGGGGAGGGCACGACTTGGGAATTTCGGTTTGGGATGAGACTTGGTTTATTAATAGTATACCTTTAGAGTTGTCATCCATTAAAATGCTCAAGCGCAATGGCCAGTCAATTGGGAGAATATGGCCCTCAAACTCTCGGTATAGCTTTTATACCAGTAAGTTGTCACCGCAAACTTTTTGCGCAGGGTTCAATTTCGCCTCCGTTTTCTTTCTTGAAAATATTTTTTGAAATTAATATTTAATTAAATTAAATATTTATAAATATCTTTTATTAAAATATCAATAATTTTTAGGCATTAAATATTTTTCTATTCATATGATATATGTCATAATTTAATTTTTAATCAGTTACATAACCATGAAAACAATTTTAATGATATAAAATAATAAGTATAATCACTATTATCATTATATGTCATTAAAAATTTTGAAGGATTTCGCTAAATTAATTACAAAATTTCCGTTCTAGTAGAAATCTTCTTTACGGAACCGGTTTTGACCGAAAAAGAGAGGGCATACTTTAAACTTTTGAATACAGAGAAAGACGGTCCAAAATTTATTTCCCAATAGATCTTTAACATAAACGTACGCCATTTATTAATTATACATTATGTCAAAATAGTCTTTTATTTCTAATATTTCTATGAGATGTTCTTGTATGTAAATAAAAATTTATAAATGTCGTAAAATTTCAAAAATTTACAAAGGAAAAAAATCTCCATGAAATTCTTTTACGATGAGAGCAATATTACAATTATCGAATGAGTGCAACTATAATTAGTTATTATTTAGCACCATTAAGTTTGTATTTATAATTAATTATTTTTTCTTTTCTGTAAATAATTTTTGAACTAAATAATTTCAAATAAAATTAACAATTCATAAATATTTAATTTAAAATGTTAAACATTTCATTGAAAAATAACTGCTTATTTATATGATCCATGAATTACAGTTATAATTTAATTTGTAAACAGTAAAATAATTATAAATACATTGTTTCCCGATCAAAACCAGTTCCGTAGACAAGAAAGGAAATTTTGTAATTGTTTAAACGAAATTATTCAAAAATTTTAATGACATATAATGATAATACTAATTATACTTATTATTTAACATCATTAAAGCTGTTTTTATAGTTATTTAACTGTTTAAAAATTAAATTATGACTATGATTGATATATCATATGAAGGAAAAGATATTCAATGCTTAAAATTTTTAAATATTTTATCAAAAGAAGTTTATTAATTTTCAATTTAATTAAATGTTAATTAAAAAAATATTTAAAAAACAGAAAACGGAGGCGGGATGGAACCCTGGACAAAAGGCTTGCACGCCAGTCCTATATAGATCATGCTATTCGCGCTTCAACGAGGAACGCCGCTTGATTTTGCCTGACGGGGGGGGGCATTTGCCCGACAGGGGGCACGACTTGCTGTACGGCGGGACGAGTGTAAAGAAATTGGTCTCAAATTTTCGCCAGATTATTATTTATCAACTACAGTTGAATACCCCGAACAAATATTTTCCCCGACGGAATAAATAATTTTCCCTATGGGGGGGGGCACAGCATCCCCGACGGGGGTGCCCTGGTCCCCCCTCTGCCACCACCCCTGGCTTCAGCAGCGATGACAACTTACTGTTATATAAGCTATGCCGAAAGTTTCAGGGCCATTTTCTCCCAATTGGATGGTCATTGCATGGCTTTAGCATTTTAACGGATGAACAACCTAAAGGTATACTATTAATAAACCAAGTCCCATCCCGAACTGAATTTCCGAAGTTGTGTCCTCCCCTTGTTAGTAGTTCGAATAATTATTTCCAATTGACCAATTTCCAATTATTTTTGCCACTTATTTTCCGAATTTTCTATTGTCTGTGTCAGAATTGATTCGACTTTTTCCGTTGAATAACAACCTTTATCAGCTGACCGTTATTACCAAAAATACGAAATTTTAGTGCATCTCTATTCAAGGATTTACATGACAATTTTCTTTTCAACTATAGAATACTAAATCTGCTTTTCTGAATCTAAATCTCAGCTGTACAAGACAGTTTCAAACATTTTTCGTTTCAACAGAATTATTTTGAAAAACATAATTTACAGTTCAAATGTGCTAAATCGGACGTTTTAAATCCGATTTTTTACATTGTCGCATTGAATTTCCTTTTAAAGAAGCGTTAAAATATCGTGTATAATTCGAATTTATTATGGGAACATTTATTAAGGCCCTTTATTCAGTCCAGGTCTTTACTATTGTATCATTGTACAGTAGTAAAGTTTTCATTCAGCATTGTGTATTCAATGAAAATGGTCAATTTCTTTTAAAAAATTAATAATTAATAATAATTAATAATTATTAATAATTTCTTTAAAAATTAAGATGTTAGGTATGAATTGTTCTTTTATTTTGCAGTTTTACTGTAGCATTAAATCTGTCGTTTGACGAAGAGAATGAATCCAAAAATGTGTTTTAATGATATTCTTAACTTAACGATTCTTAAACTTATTGATTTTCATTCTTTTTTCACAGCGAATAAGAATGAACGTTAATGAGATAACACAAGGTTTGTGCACATTGTGTGTGTGCAATTCGATTTGGGGGCACTTGTACCCTCCTTCAACTGCTAAGTCAATTGTTGTCTATCGAATGCTGTTTACTGTTTATTTATTAAAACAACCTATTTATTTAATGAAATAATCATTTTTAAAATCATAAAAATATTGTTATTATCGCTTAATTTATTAAATATACTTATTGGTAATTCATTAATAATGCATTTTTTTATTGAAGCGGTTAAATAATAAAAATATCTCATCGCTATAATTTCCTGTGTAAAAATTGTCATTTTCCAATGCTATACTCATTTATACACCCAATTTTCTAAATGAGAATTTTTTTTAAATACCTAATTATTGAATTTCGAACTAATCCGTTTCCTCTACATTTCATTTTTATTAATAATTCCTTCGTATTGGTGATGAGTGTTTAAAATGACGGTAATTATAATCGATTATATAGACGCAGTTATGAAAATTTACATTTTTCTCAACTCCAAAATGTGCATTGTGAGATGGGCGGGAACACCGCTTTGCTGCAGCATCCGGGTTGTACTGACTGACCGCCGCCACGACAAGTAACACGGACATTGTTGCTAAACGCATTATAGCCTCATTATGAGCGGCTCGTGCGACTCTCCATTACAGGGATACGACCCGTCATTAAAGATGATTTTTAAAGCTGGACTTTCACGGTGAGTCCACACCATTCAAATTCGGTGCCGTTGCTCCAAAACCGGTCGTCAATGCGGAAATTTGAGTGATGCAGTCGAAAGTTTGGATTTTCAACGTCATTCGAAATCTATTTGGAGTGTTGGGCCATAAAAGCTGAAATGCGACCTTGGGGAGGGGGGTTCGAGGCTCTCACAAAAGCGAAAATCGCAATACCACTTCCGGAGTCCAGTTTAGAAAGCAGGGAGAGGGGTAGGCGCAGTAGCCCCAGGGGATTGGAGTGCCCAAAGGTGATGGACTTGCGGTTTACGCGGTGAGTGACCCACCCAAACGGATGAACTGAAAATTGCAATAGTGTGGAGTGCTACCACATCATTTGTGCTGTGTGGACTGACCGTAAATGTCCAGCTTAAGTCACACCATCATTATTGCACCCATCAAGGAAGCGAGATTCATTTTACCCCTCTGGCGGGTACTCATCCCCATATTTGAAGCGCCTCCTGCCTTGGGATACAATGTGAGATATAAGGCACACATGAAATTGCCCTTGTCATACTAGTTAGTGCACGAGGGGTTTTGAATGGCCGCCACACACTGGAGTATTTGTACCAAAATCCTGACCAAAAGTACAAAATTTGAAATGTGCTCAACAATTGTAAAAATTGTATTTTATAATATCTGACTAATTGGTGCGTCGATCAACGATCATTTCCGGAACATGAGCTGTATCCTTAGCTCCTAGCCTCAGTTGAGAAACAGATTTATTCATTTGTGAACGTAGTTTTTATCACATTTCAGCTTTACTGTAACGTTTAAACATATTTTTTGTTGCTATATAAACCGATAGTTTAAAGTTAAATAATTTTACATGTTAAATGAAGGTAAGACCTTTGTTTTAAATTATATATTCGTTCGAATATATATATATATTTTTCACATAATAAAAAATTTCAGAATTTAAAAAAAGTTATTTTTTAT